>SNQJ01S0074037.1:76604-99652 GCA_010110895.2 Picea sitchensis | reverse complement strand
CTGTGTGTGATTGTTGTTCTTTATACTATCTGCTTTATGTTTATAACTCTGGATTTCACAGTAAAGACTCACTACCACTAAGATTAATGATTCAAAGCTAAAAATGAGAGAAATGGTTAATAATCTACACTAACTGATTCACCCCCCCCCTCTCAGTTAGTTCATACCTGTAACAATATGTGCCTCAAACATATACCAATGCCTCAATAGGATACCAAATGCATGACTATCACATTATCAACAAGTAACCAAGATGTACCTCAAGCATGTGCCAACATCTATAAACCGTGTACCAAGAGATACCATCAAATATATGCCATATCACTCATATACCATACAACAAACCATATGCCAAGTATCCAAGATGTGCTTCTAACAATGTATCATACCATCACCAAGGTGTACCATGCATAATCACTACCATGGCATGCCTCAAACATGTACCATAACAACATAAGCATAAGCCTCAAAACTAACACATAAGCATACATATGATCCTTTAGCAACCCTGATGCATCAGATAATAGATAAACAGACCAACTTGGGCATCAACAACATGGCACACTCATTCTTTCCCACTTCTTTCTTTTCCTCACAAGACCAATACTAGTTCTCACGCAGGGCCTCGCGTGACAGGCACTAAGAAACCCACGTGGGTGCCTCACAGGATGTTAGTAGTCTGACCCACGAGGGTAATCCAAACTAGGGTTTCTTCATATAAACCCGCTCTCCTATGCAATCCTGAAACTATTTCCTTCACTCTCCTTCGCTACCCCATATTTCTCCATTGCAAACTCAACAATAGATTACTTACTCACATAGAAGATATTCAATAGAATGTATGTGTGAATCTTCTTATGAGTGACTTCTTGAGGTGTATGCATACCAGGGATGATTTTCGGGGCTAAATTTCTCTCGTGGGCTAATTTTCTATGGTTTTTCAAAAAATGAGATTCGTTATTTTAAAAATGATTTGCCCAAATTCTATAGGATAAAATTATTTTACCTTAAAAATAGCCAAAATTTTATAAAAACTATATAAAATACTTGGAAATTTGAATATTTTTACAAAAATATCGCCAAACATTTATAGTTGACATATGAAGGATTAGTAAGATTCGCCAAGGTTTATACATTTTAAAATAAATTTCCATCCTTAAAATCATCCCTGATGCATACTTTTTCTAAGTAACCTATTTCCTTAACTTTAGGGATTCTTGAAATTTCTTGTTACAAGTACTTTACCCTTTCATTAATGGATTACAACCAATTAGGGGCATCTTAACCCATCTTTGGGGCTTCCAACTTCATGAACTCATAACTCCTCAACTGTGAGAAACTATGTGAAGTTCCACCTACCATTGAAGATAGAATAATGAGGATTATCCATCTATGGGTGTGTTACCTAGATTTACACTATCCTTCATGTCCTTATTTCTCAAACAACTTCGGTCTTCATGACCACACCTATGGGTTTCTTGTAGACTTCTTCAAAGAGTCTTCCCGTGAGGGCCATGCTTATAGATACGCCATAAGGGGACCACTTTGGAGACTTCTCCAAATACACCCATCACATTTGTTGAAATCAATGACAACCATTACTTGTTGACATCAATGAAAACCAATTGTCCAACAACATCAATGATAACCAATTGTCCAACATAAATATATAGTGATTGGGGGTGTACCATCACTCTCAACTGATAATGATGGGCCGGGCTTCCTAGGTGAGCGTTATTGTTTCCCTGCCCTATGAAATGAATAACATGTAATTATTTCGAGGCAATTGGACCTCTGCCAACTCGAAAAGATGGTTGTGATGTACCTCTAGGATTTGACGAGGACCAAAAGGTATAAGGTTTGAAGCCGATGCCTTAAGATTTTCATAACTAAAGAATACTCTCTCAAATTACATAAGTGCTTTTGTTGGGATTGATACACATTAAATATGCCCCAGGACATGTATAACCAGGTAGATAGCTGCTATTTTGGGATGACCTTCAGACTAATTATCTACTTTTTCCTTCATAGTTACCAATACATTTGCAATTGGGACTGGATGGTCTGTATCGTGTCTCGACTCTCGAAGTATATTTTCACATTGTCTAATATCGATACTTGTGATATGTTTATACCATTTTGAAAAAAACATATGCTAACGTTAGTGTGTTCACGCCTCTGTAACACCATTAATGTATTTTTTGAATTCGACGTTGGAAACTGATGATAGATTGATGGGCTTTGGGTGTTGTTTGTTTGAAATTTAATGTGGTTTTAAAAATATTGAAGCGTAAATATGAATCCAATAGAAAATATCTTTTATATTTTTATTCGGTTTTACTTTGATGATTCATTTACCTACCATTGCAAAGAGAGATAAGGGTGGAATTTGAAAATGGCCTTCCATTATGGGCAGGGTATAGAGTTATCTGTCTTGTTTAGTGGTTGATATTAGGGACTATTATCTTAATAATATAGATTCAAATAATTGGATATAAATGTTGGATTATAATTCAATCAAATTTCATAACGATCAAATTTAAACAAAAGTAAAGATTGTATATATTTTTATACTTGAAAAGAGTTCAGGTGAGTAGGTTAGGTTAGGATTTTACTATTAGAGTGTAGGTGGATTGGTGAACTGTAATTTTCTTTTAGGATATATTAATATGTTGAAAATTAAGGAGGTAAGCCGTGTGTCAAGCAAGTGTGTTGTTTGGCTTTGGCACTTGAATTTGGAAAAATTAAGAACCATGTCTATTTTTTATTGCAACCTTGAAGTGACAGAAATTTTGTTAAGAAAATTGAGAATATGATGATTTCCACCTATCCAAGGTTTTGTTGGAATATTGACCAATACTAAGAGGGGGGATGAATCAATATTGAGCACTTTTTACCATTTTTAATCACAACATGTAAACATTAACTTATCAAAATTTTGTATCTTATGATTTCACTCAAGATATCAAAAACATTTCACCATAGATACACAATAAAAAATAATTTTACATGGAAACCCAAATGGGATAAAACCACGAAAGGACTTTTAATATATTTCTTGAATATTACACCCACGGGAAGCACCAACTTCCAATATTTACCAGCACCAAATGGAAGGAGGATCCAACCTGAAGGAAGCTACAAATCCCTAGATTCTCCAGCTACAATTGGAAGGAGGATCCAACCCTCTAGTTTACAGGCTCCAACCTGAAGGAAGCTATAACTCCCTGGATTATCTAGCTCCAACTAGAAGGAGGCTCAAACCCTCTAGTTTTATGAGAACCAACTCAAAGAAAGATGCAACTCCCCTACAAGCACCAACCGAATATCCAAAGACACCAATCTTCACGTGCACCACCCAACCACTCTTGTTTCTTAGGCACGAACCTGAAGGATACTTCGATCTCATTCCTTGCACCACCCACCCTTAAATATAAATGAGAGAATAAACTTTTCACTATTACTGTCATTGATATTGATATATCACCATCATCAAAACTAGCTCCACTACAACATACACATCATCATCATCAAAATTGGATACACCATAATTGATGCATCATCATCATCAAAAACTAGATCCACCATAACTGATATATGAACATCATCAACCTGGGTCCACTTAGAAACTAGGTCCATATGGGTCCACATATAAACCCCAAAATCACTTCTTAAATTCATCTTGAACACCTGTTTGGGACTAGTTTCTGGATTAGTAACAAACCCTAACTTCCAACAATTATAAATATGTACCTATAATGAATCAAGGTCTAAAACTTGTACTAAATAGTCTTCGATATCTTCTCTAATATTTCTCCAAGTTTCACCCCTTGACTCATCACTTAAAAGGATATATAGAGAATACGGAAGACCTTCCTAAATTCTATCATGTTCTGGAGAGAGAATTTGTACAACATTCCACACGCTCAATATTTTATATATGATTCTAAAACTCACACAAAAAATACCACATAATTTTATCTTTCCAATTCAATTGGTCTCATAGAATTTGGATCCTTTAAGAAGAATGTATGATTGTTTTACCCGAAACACTTGTTTGAGACTAGTTACAGGACTAGTAAAAAATCCTATCTTCCATAGAGTGTATCTCCAAAAATAAAATGACCAAGAAGAGGAAATTCATACCACACGTACCTTGATATGTCTTCTCAACATCCTTGAGTTTTTACTATCTGAATCATTCTATAAAAAACTTTATAGCAAAAATGGTAAGATGACCTTTAAAAAACATACCTTAGAACACATCATCACAAGACTTCATCTTCCCTTGGAATTTCACCCTTCTTCACTTCAACTTCCCTCTGAAATTCACTACCAAACTTGTACTAATATATCACAAGATTGAATGTTGAAAATGAGAGGGTTTTAATATGTATGTATTCCCTTCCAATCACCTTATTTACTTGACCTTGATTCGACTTGTAATTTCTTGTTTCCAACAATGTTTTCTCCTCTACTTGACTTTAGGGCCAGCTTATAACTTGTTGACCTTATATCTGGAGCTTCTTGACCATGCTTTGGGGCTTCATATTTAAGAGGGCATAACTCCTCAACCGTGAGGAACCACATGGAATGCCACCTACAGTTGGAGACAACTTGATGAGTATTTTGAATCAATGGAGGTTTTACATACATTTTCAATGTCCTTCACATTATTTTTCTTCAAACAACTTTGGGCTTCATGACCATACCTTTGGTGCTTCTTAAGCACTTAACCACTTAAACATATTTCCAAGTATTCTTGTAGACTTTTTCAAAGCATCTTCCCAGGAGGGCCATGCTTAAATCTACACCATAAGGAGACCACTTTGGAGACTTCTTCAAATACACCCATCACTTCTAGAGGCTTAGAAACCTTCTTCATGGCTTCTTCTAGGGTTGAAATCAATGAAAAAGAACTTTCCAACAATCTCCCCCTTTGGAATTGATGGAAAAACTCATACTCCCCCTATGAATATTTCTCCCCATTTCTTTATGCTTATGATTTTTCTATCCCCCTTTGACATCAATGGAAAAGGGTAACTCCCCCTAACAGTATACCTTATTTTGAAAATATTTCTCCCCTACTCTTCTTTGCAAGATGTCGTGTATATCAATGTTGGGCTTATTTTATATGATTCCTTTCCTCTCTTCCAGGGATTCTTTTCCATTGTTACATCCTATTATTGTAATCTACTGACATGTTTTAGAAGCACTCATGTCAAGGTTCCTTCATCACTTGACTTCAAGTCTTCATGGCTTGTCATGTCTTCACTAAGCTTCAGGTGACTTGTCGTCTCTTCTACACTACTTCTAAGGAGGATGTGTTCTTCATGTATTTTCTTCTTCACTTATTTGACATCAATGACATAATCACCATTCAACAATATTCCTTTGACAATATAAATCCTCTTGTCGGTTTCTCTCCCCCTGTCTTGTTTGCCTCTCACGACTTTCCTTGCTTTCTATGATTATTTGGTTCCACCTATCAATATGCTTCTTTTCTTAGACATATTATTTACTGATAATTCCTCTTGATGATCATAACAATGATTCCATATACCTTTCTGCAATCCCTCATGATCTCATCCTTTCATCCACTATCATGCATATTCTTTGATTCATGTCAAGTATTGTCTTCTAGACCTATCAAATATCTCATGAGTTCATCTTTGTCCAAGTGTCAAAAAACCGTCCATGACTCTGCTACTCAATTGTACACAATGGTGACTAACCTACCACTTTATTCTAAAAAATACTGCAATTGATCACCACATATTCCCACTTCTCAAGCTGAATCAAATATTTCCACTAGTCTGCTCTATCTTCAATTCAAACTCTACCAATCTGCACGAGGATGTGTTGTGAAAAATTCTCCTTAATCAACCAATCAGTCACGATACATTATGCACGTCTTCCATCAAACCATTCTGAGTTTTCCTGCAAACACTTTAGATTACCTAAAAGATAGTTTTCCAATATGTAATAATTGTTGCTTCGACTCCCCCTCTTCAACATTCACATTTACTGGGAGTCTCCAAGACGGATTGCTTAGAAAAATTTATAAACTTTCTCTGTTGCAGGATCATCCTTCTAAATTATGGCATCTTCCTTTTTTCTTATAGATTCATTATGATTTTTCAACTCTGTAAATCATGTGAGTATGATCTCTAGGAGTTATTCATTCACCTTCTCTTCTTGTTTTTATTTTCTTCTCCAAAACTTCTTGTACTTGATATCAGTTGTTTCCTTCAAGGAAGACTCCATCATGCTTCTACAATCACAAGCTATGTGTCCATAGTTGTGGTATTTGTAACATTCAATATTGTAGAGGGGCACATAAGCACCTCTTGCTTGAACATTTCTTCCATATCCCTTGCAATCTAAAGCTTTATGTCCAAACTTATTACAAGTAAAACAATAACCAGGAAAGAAACTTTGATACCTGGAAGCAAGTGATCATCTTTGTAATGCAGTCCTTTTGAATTCATTCCTTTGTTGATCAAAATATTTTCTTTTGTTTTTTCCTTCACAATGATTGAAGTTTCTTTCATGCTGGGAGGTATAAGGTCTTCTTGAAGATGAACCTCTTATGTATCCATTCCTCTTTGGCTCTTGTTGACCATGATCCCTTCCTTTGAGAATGTATGCATAATTCTTAGCCTTCTCTTCATTCTTCCTTTCTAGAAACCTGGAACACTTCTCTTCAAATTTATTTACTGGTTGTGTGGAGCTTCCTCTCTCTTCAACACTCTTGTTGGGATTCGAATTTGCATCTTCTTTGCATGAGGCCTCACCAATGTGTCCAAGACTTTATTTATTCAATGGCGACCTTTGACAGCTGAGAATATCATCTAGTAATTGAGAGCTCTTCCAGTTATTTTTGAGCTTGTCAACTTCAACCCTCAATGAGATGAATTCTTCTTCAAGATTATCACAATATTCTTCTTTCTTCATCATCTAGATATTCATTACTTCTTCCATTATCTTTGCTTCTTCAAGTTGGGTTTTCAATGAGATGTTTTCTTCTTCAAATATTATTTCTTGTTGACTAAATTCTGCTTCAATATCTTGTAAGTCCTCATATATTTCCTTAAGATGACTTGTCAAGATATCTTATCTCTTCTCTGCTTCCTTTGTTAGTGATATTATTTTGGCTTCCAAACACTGCTTTTTTTCCCACTGATTTTTTAGTGTTTCTTGAATCACTTTGGCTTCTTCCAGCGAAACCTTTATATTTTATAATAATATGTTGGACTTCTTCGGAGTATTTGTTAGGGTTTTTAGAAGCCTTCTTTATCTTGATCAATTATTCCTTGAGAGACTTTTTTTTCTTCCTTTCTCCTTTTAGCTAACTCAAAGCATTGATTAGTTTTGTCTCAAGATCCACTTCGCCTTCTTCATAATATTCTTTGTCATTTTCATGTTCTTCTTGTTCTATCTTAGTATCTTCTTTATCTTGGTCAGCATGCTCTAGCTCTCTGGTTTCAAGAAGAGATTCCTTAGAGTAGATAGTATGTATCTTATCCAAAATCTCTTTGGCTAGTGAAAATTGTTCCACTTTTACTTTTATCAAATCAGGTAATCCATCTAGGATGGAATCCATTTTTATTTTGTTGTTCCTTTTTAATTACTTCTTGTCTACAATCTTCAAAGGTTTCTTTGAAGTGATGTATCCTATAACAACCGAGTGTCAAACATCAAACCCATGTGCCTATAAAAATACTCTCATCCTTCTATTCCAGAAGGCATAGTTCTGACCATCAAACATTGACGTTCCATTCTTGGTGCACTCCATGAACTCCATGATCTAACTTCTAGTGGTTAGACACTTTCTGAAGGATTTGATCTGATTCCAATTGTTGGAATATTCACCAATACTGAGAGGGGGGGTGAATCAATATTGAGCACTTTTTACCATTTTTAATCACAACATGTAAACATTAACTTATCAACAATTTATCTATTATGAGTGCATTCAATATATCATAAATATTTCACCAAATATACACAATACACAATAATTGTACATGGAAACACAAATGGGAGAAATCCACAAAACACTTTTTAATATATGTCTTGAATATTACATCCACGAGAATCACCAAATTCCAAGATTTACTAGCACCAACTAGAAGGAGGCTTCCACCCTAATTTACAGGCTCCAACATGAAGGAAGCTACAACTCTCTAGATTCTCCAGCTCCAATTGGTCGAAGGAGGCTCCAACCCCCTAGTTTACAGGCTCCAAACTAAAGGAAGCTACAACTCTCTAGATTCACCAGCTCCAACTGGAAGGAGGCTCCAACCCCCTAGTTTTATGAGAACCAACTCAAAGGATGTTGCAACTCTCATACAAGCACCAACATGCTATATGAACACACCAATATTCTCATGCACCACCCAACCACCCTTGTTTCTCAGGAACCAACCTAAAGGAGACTTTGATCTCATGCCTTGCACCACCCTGCCACCCTTAAATATAAATAAGAGAATCAAATTGTCATTTTTATTGTCACTGATATTGATATATCACCATCATCAAAACTATCTCAACTATAATTGATACATCATCATCATCAAAACTGGATACACCATAATCGATACATCATCATCATCAAAAAAATAGATCCACCGCAACTGATATATCAATATCATTAACCTGGGTCCACTTAGAAACTCGGTCCACATAAATATCCTATGTCCACATGGGTCCACATATAATCCCCAACATCACTTAAGTTTATCTGGAACACTTGTTCGAGATTAGTTTCTGGACTATTCACAAACCCTAACTTCCAAAAAGTATAACTATGTACCTGTAATGAATCAAGATCTGAAACTTGTACCCAATATTCTTGGATATTCTCTATAAAATTCCTCCAAGTTTCACTCCTTAACTCATCACTGAAAAAGGAGATATAGCGAATATGGCAGACCTTCTTGCATTCTAGAATATTATGGAGAGTGAAATTGTACAGCATGCCACATGCTCAATATTTGATATCTGATTCTAAAACTCAGACACAAAATACTATGGGTTGTATTGTTTCCAATGAAATTGGTCTCACAAAATTTGGATCCTCTATGAAGAAGTTTGGACTTTTTTACCTGGAACACTTGTTTGAAACTAGTTACAGGACTAGTCAAAAACATTATTTTCCACAGAGTGTACTCCAAAATTAAATTGACCAAGAAGATTAAATATGTACCACGGGTACCTTGATATGTATTCTCAACAACCTCCAAGTTTCACTATCTGAATCAGTCTATAAAAAATGTTATAGCGAAAATTCCAAAAATAACCTTTAAAGAACATACCTTAGAACACATCATCACAAGACTTCATCTTCCCTTGAAATTTTTCCCTTATTCACTTCATCTTCCCTTTGAAATTCACTACCAATATTGTGCTAAGAGATCACAATATTGAATAATGAAAATGAGAGGTTCTTAATGTGTATTTATACCCTTCCAAGCACCTTCTTTACTTGACCTTGAGCCGACTTGTAAATTCTTGTTTGCAACAACTTTTTCTCCTTTACTTGACTTTAGGGCCAACTTATAACTTCTTGACCTTAGATTTGGGGCTTCTTGAACATACTTCGGGGATTCATATTTCATATGGAATAACTCCTCAACTATGAGGAACCACGTGGCATGCCACCTACCATTGGAGATGGCTTGATGAGGAATTTCAAATCAATGGAGGTTTTGCATGCATTTTCAATGTCCTTCACACTCTTTTTCTTAAAACAACTTCGAGCTTCATGACCACACCTCTGGGGATTCTTAATCACTTAACCACTTAACCATATTTCCAACACTTCTTGTAGACTTCTTCAAAGCATATTCCCATAAGAGCCATGCTTAAAGTTATGCCATAAGGGGACCACTTTGGAGACTTCTTCAAATACACCAATCATTTCGAGAGGCTTCATAACTTTCTTCATGGCTTCTTCTATGGTTGACATCAATAACAACCAATTTTCCAATAGGTTAATAATGTTTGCGATGAAAAATGACCTTTTCCCTCTATAATCCATATCCCTAATAACCATTGATATTAATAAAGTTTTAAATTTCTAGTGCTATTTATTCCTAGAGGAAAGGAGGGAGAGGAGTATATTTTATAGTCATAGAAGCAATTCCAAGATGCCACATGAAAGGCATATCCACTTGTTATTTCACACACATGCACCCACACAATATGTCCCACAAACGAGTAGGGGAAGGCTGAGAAAGGAAGTATACTCATCCCACAACCAATCAACCATTATGTTAGTAGGGACATCACTCCCTTGTTGCTATCCCTATTGGCATAAGGATCATGGCATGTCGGGATTTATATGCTATCATGGATTGGTGCTCACAACTAATTTGGGTAACACACAAGGAGGAAAGGAGATTTATAATCATAGAATAAATTACAAGATTTCATGAGATAGGTGTATATAATTGTTGTTTCTCACAAATGCACCCATGCAGTGCATCCCACAAAGAAGATTTTTAATGTAAAATAGAACCTCAGTCATGGGATATGGGGTTGTTATGAATATCAAAGAGACAACACTTACAAACATAACATTGGTAATTTTTTCAGAATCATGTAGACAACAACCAAAAGTTAATAGGATCTATGAGAATCACATCAAGCCATTGAAAATGTTAGTTGTGGAGTGAAAGGGGATGTCATCACATCAACTTGGGACATGCACCCCAAAGTCCACTGAACTTCTTCAACACTTTTTATATTTTCTTCAACACTATCTCCTAAGATTTGTTTTAGTGATTCTTGGGTATTTTAAAAAGGGTGCAAGCATCAAAATATTGGACATCGAATGTAAGCGAATAGAGAAAAACTCCCACCAATTTATTATTTAACCACAATGAAACCACTTTTTGTATATTTTAACCTTAAAACATGATAATACAATGTTATTCAAATTTAGACTTCCTAATTTTAACCATCTCTTATAACCCATATGAATTGGATCAAACAGGACATATTCCAAGATAGGGTTATACCTGAAAGAAAATATCTTCTAATGATGCATACATGTTATGCAAAAGGTGAAAGCAATTATATCATATTACGGTCGAGATATTCTTTCTATCAATTATGTATGCCTAAGGAGGATATATGCATAGTGAGAGTTGTGTGTGTATTTTGAATGAATAGGAAGCTTGGTTTAGTGTCATTGATCCATATGGATGTCGGTGGCCTCCCACCTATTCCAACTGGCTCATTTTGGCAGTTTTCCAATTCGGAAGTTTTTTCCTAGTTTTCTGGTCCCTGACTTCTAAGGCCGTTCTAAGGCCCTAAACAACGTTTTTAGGGCTCTCCATAGTCAACATGTGTACGGATCACAACAAGAATTGTGTGTATTCCTTGGATATACCTTTACAATGGGATATCGTGCACCTAAAACAGAGATCGTATGCAAAAGTTACGACCCCAAGAAGTTGATGTACTAACTTACCCAAATGGGGACAACATGAATTTTAACGCTTCATCTCCTAGGGTTAGGTTTTTGAATGTCTAGGGTTTTTGACATTCATGTTTATTGTAAAATGTCCTTGAGAGCCTCATTGTAATCATCTTCTGGCGAATGAGCTTAGCCTTCACATCTCTTCTCAGAGATAAGCCGCCACCATTCTAGCAAGCTTGTTTTCCGCTGCATTTTACAGTTTCATCTTATTTCCTTACTGAATAGAAACCAATTTTATTGTATATATGTTATTCTGTGTTAAGAATATTATGATAATAATATGTATTCATTTCATTCTGCTCATAAAATTTGGATCAGTGGTATCTAAGCAGTCTATTCCTTGTCGTTCTTAATGCATGTCCCCAACGAGGTCAGGGTACAAAGAATTGCGTCTCGAGCTTGTTTCTCTTGAGGACAAAATCTCTCACACGCCCAAGAGACCTCTCATAGCAAGAGAAAATAAATATACCGGGACAAGAGATCCCTTCAAAATGTTGCTCGAGGAATCCCTCACACAACAAAGGAATGAGATGATGGATAGTTTTACGCAAATTCTTCGGCAACTTCCAACAGGCGAAGCATCTTCCTCAAACGGAGGTGTCGCCCCCTTCAAGGTATAAATCAACTTCGATATTCCTACATTTTAAGGTCAGATAGACACAGATGTTGTAGAAAAATGGTTGAATCTGCTAGAAGGGTATTTATTTGTCCATAACTTCTCGAATAGAAAAAGATTACTTTTGCACTCCTCAAAGTCGTTCCCCGTGTCAAAGATTGGTGGGAAACTTTCTGTGAGCAGAAGGAAATAGAGGAACCCTCATTATTTACAATCGCGATCACCTGGGAGTCCTTCAGGGATGTTATTAAGGAACAATACTACCCTTTTGGAAGTTATGATGGCCTGTATACAAAATGGACCACACTACGACAATAAAGATACCAAGAAGTCCCCGAGTTCACAAATATCTTCCACACCTTGCGCACCAAGCTAGGTATCAAATATTCTGAGCGAAATTTGGTGCTCAAGTATCGTAGTGGTCTTCATAGATACATCCAGGCTGAAATGGAGTTTTTTGACATCTCATCCTTGGGCACGACCTACTGATATGCTGTCAAAATCGAGCAGAAGCTCAAATAAAAGACATGTCAATTTGGGCCTGGGAACCCCTCACAACAAAAGCCAGGAAAGGGCAGCCCCAACCCATAGAACAAATGATAGAGAAAATATGGACCGCCTTAGGACAACCATTCCAGACCGCAAGAAAAGAAGGACACCAGAAAGACAAAGAAAGATACCGGGAAGTGGTACGACTTTCATAAGAACCCCTGGCATAACACTATTGATTTCTACTCAAAGAAGTCGTTGGTGGCTAAGGTGAAAGCCTCTTAATCATATGCGGGTTCTGACTCCAAGTCGAAACCAAAAAGGGGGAGGCGGATCATTGATGCAAAACCCAGTGCTGTCGTTGCTACCACCAAGCTCCAGCCCGGTGAACCAGACGAGCCAGAGGAAGGCGAGTGCCTTTTTCATTCACATATGTGGGTGAAGGGTACCCCATTGCACTTCATCATTCATAGCAGTAGCCAGAAGAACCTCATATCAGTAGAGGTTGTCAAGCGACTCACCCTGCTGAAAATGTCACACCCGCATCCCTACACCATCAGATGGCTCCACCAAGGAAGCGACATCCGCTTCAGCCAACAATGCCACATGTCATACGACATCAAGCCCTTCAAAGACGAGGTATTTTGTGATGTTTCCCCTCTTGAAGTTTGTAATGTTCTTTTGAGCCAACATATTTATGGAAACTCCATGATGTACATGAGTCTAGGCCTCACAGTGTTATTATTACTTTGAACAAGAAATTGTACAGGATACCGGAGGCAGTCCCACCTAGTTTTATTTCCTTGATCTCTGCCAAGAAATGTAGGAAGGTCATCTCTCAGAAGGGGAAGTTTATATTCTTTGTGATTCACTCTCAGAATGAGTGAAATATCGCAGCCACATCCAGGGTCTTCATGGCCTATCTCTCCACACAGAAAAATAAAGTGGATAAGGTCATGGAAGCATACTCAGATATATTCTCCTCACCTATCGGGGTACCTCTGCACTGTCAGGTAAAGCACCCCATCGATCTAACCCCCTATGCATCACTGGCCAATGGGCCAGTATACCGTCGCTCTCTATTAGAGAATGAGGAGATCAAGCAACAGATCCAAGAACTACTCCACAAGGGGTACATTTGTCCCATCTCATCACCTTGTGGGAGCCCAATCATGCTGGTACAGAATAAAGATGGAACCTGGCGACTCTACATTGATTATCGGGCCCTGAATAAAATCACAGTCAGAAAATGGTACCTGATTCCCCGTATCGATGACCTCCTTGGTCAGCTCACGAGGGCCAAATACTTCAGTAAGATTGATTTGAAGTTTGGCTACCACCAAGTTCTGATAGAACTGAGAGATGTATGTAAGCCCTCCTTCAAGTCAAAGGAAGGTCTTTTCGAATGGTTGGTCATGCCCTTTGGCTTAACAAATTCTCCAGCCACTTTCATGAGGATGATGTACCATATCCTGCGACCATTCACCAATAATTTTGTAATGGTGTATCTAGATGACATTCTCATTTACAACAAGACTTGGGCAGAACACTTGCAGCATATTCAGTAGGTTCTGCACACCCTATGGTAGCGCAAGCTATATGCCAACTTGGAAAAATTCTCCTTTGGCATGGACAGGGTCCATTACCCGAGTTACATCATTGATTAGCATTGTGTACATGTGGATCCAGCCAATATCCAAGTCATCCATGATTGGCCAGCCCCAACCACACTCACTGATCTTCAGAACTTCTTGGGCTTGCCAATTTCTACTGCAGGTTCATGTTGGGATTCTCCAATATTGCATGGGCCCTCAGCCAAGTAACCAGGGTGGTGGTAAGGTGAAATTTGTGTGGGGATGGCCCCAACAACAACCGTTTAGTGATTTGAATCACTACTTGTGCTCAGCCCCAGTACTTTCACTACTGAACCTGCAGAATCCCTTTGAGATCGAAATGGATGCTTCAGACTATGCTGTGGGCATCGTTCTCACTCATCACAACCACCCCATGGCCTATCATAGTGAGACACTATCAGATGTTGTTCGTAAGTACCCTACTTATGACAAAGAAATCTACTCCATTCTGCAAGTTTGTCGCCAATGGAGACATTAAATTCTTGGGAAGGAGACAGTCATCCACACTTATCATAAGCCATTTCATTTCATGCATACACAAGGAAAATTGTAGAATGACCGCCATTAGAAGTGGTCCACATACTTGCAGCAATTCCACCTCAACATCAAGTATAAAACATGAAGCACCAACTGCGATGTTGATTTTCTCAGCAGACCACCAGTCACAGCACTCACCACGATGCTAGACTCTTGCGGCCATGAGACCTATGGATGGCCCCAACTCTATGAGACGGACCCAGAATTCCCCACCACCTACCAAATGTTGGGCGCAAATGTAGTTGTCGCTAATTTCCATCTTCAGGATGGGATGCTATGCAGCCCAGGCCATATCTATGTTCCATCAAGCGAGCAAGTGAAGATGATTAGGGAATCCCACTACAGACGGTTGGTAGGACACTTCAGCATTAAAAAGACAGTGGGAATGCTGCAAAAACATTTCTACTGGCCAAAACTTCGACAGGAGGTCAGAAAGTATATGAGGTCCTGCATTGCCTATGTTATTTCCAAACCGACCACTAAGAAACAGGGCTATACACCCCTCTGCCTACTCCTGACATGCCATGGGAATCCATCTCCATGGACTACATGTCGGGCCTCCTGTCCACCAACCGGGGAAATGACTGTGTTTTTGTGGTTGTTGATCTCTTTTCTAAGATGGGGATTTTGGTCGCCTGCAAGAGGAGCATCACAGCAGAGACCATTGCCAAGCTTTTGTTTGAATGAGTCTAGGTTTGAAAGAGTCTGGGTACATTTTGGAATCCCACAAACCATTGTCTCAGATTGGGACAGTCGATTTCTCAGCACATTCTGGTCAAGCCTCTGGTCACTACTGGACACCAACCTCAACAAATCCATGGCCTTCCACCCCCAGACAGATGGCCAAAACAAGGTCAAAAATTGAATGATTGTGCATATACTGCACATATATAATTCCAAGCACCCTCACACATGGGATGAGAGTATTCCCTATGTCTATCATAGCTACAACCAAGCCTTGTATATCTCAACTGGCCACAGCCCCTTTCAGGTGGGGTTGTGTTGGGCACCAAATTGGGCTATCTTTCTGCTACATTTCCATTACCCTTTTTGACCTTTTTGCACGTATTTACCTATGTTTACTATGATAAACCTGTAAGGTAAATACCCCTGCCTTGTCTATTGGAATATTTTATTAATGACATAAAGTCGCGGAGTTTTGCCTATTCGCAGCACTAAAACAAATGCTTGACCACATCTTCTAGAGAACAAGAACCAAGGCTTCAGTATCCCACAGCATATCCATTATTCATAGCAATGACCAAGCCATAAGGAGGCCTCACAGCTGGAGTCGCAGATCCCTGAACCATTCTTGGGCATCTCGCTGAGCTTGTCTATCTGGTACCGGTGTCGTTCCAACTAATGTATATTTTTTGGGATATGGTTACCATGTTTTGGGGAAAGAGGTTGTTCTCTCTCTCCATGTATAAAAGACAGTTTATTCCTGTAACTGGGGATGCCCCCCTTGATATTGTAATAACCTTTTGCATATTTATAAAGCATTGTCTATTTTATTGTCTTAATCTTCATTGTGACTAACGCAACCCTGATCAGAGAGTTGGGCCCACTCTTATGATCAGGTGTTTCATCTTTCTGTGTGTATTATTTATTAGTTATGCTTTTCGTTACAGTGTTTTAATTCTTAAGATTTCTTTTTGAAAGTTGTAATCAATCTAGTTTCACAACAATGTTTTGAATCTTAATCGTGAACCCTTGGCCAAAACAAATTGTTCTCTTGCCTCTGCATATACCTTGTGCATTTCCTTGAAAGAATACACACCTAGATTGATAAATTAATGTAGGAAAAAGGGTGAATAAATCGTTCATACCTGGACACCAACAAGTTGGGATTCCAACCATTGGTTCCCTATAGATGTTGCACTACCCCTTGTGGTCACCTCGACCGACTCATCTCCTGCTCCAACTGAAGATGACAAAGACACCTGGTTCATTGACCAGATCCAACACATCCATCAACAGGTTCAGGATATCCTACAGAAGTTCAATAAAAATTACAAGTAGCACCATGATCAACGTCGGGTGCCACATAAGTTTCAGGTGGGCGACAAAGTTTGGTTGCATTTGTAGAAAGAATGCCTTACCGGACCCCATTGGAAGCTTTTCTCACTTTGTTATGGGTCGTACACCATCACTAAGGTTGTGGGTGATAATTATTTTGAGCTCAACATTCCTCCTTTCCTTGGCCTGCACCCAGTGTTCAACGTGGATCTCCTTCAACCTTATTTCCCACCATTATTGGACACCTCAGAGATAGCATAAAAACTGACACCAACAGAGATCAACCCCAAATTCATACAATAGGAATCCAGTGATGAGATTGTGTAAAAACAGGTCAAGGGAACTTACCAACAAAGGATCTAGCTTTATCGAGTTGTCAAAGCAGGGCAGCTCCTGCACCAAGGCAAGTGGCTCACCCGGTGCCAAATTCAGCAAAAATTTCCTCATCTAATGGGGGAACTCAATGCAATGGATACCATTGATTTTTAAGGGGGGAATATTGATCCATATGGATTTCGGTGGCCTCCCACCTATTCCAACTGGCTTATTTTGGCAGTTTTCTAGTTTGGCAGTTTTTCCTAGTTTTCGAGTCCCTGACTTTCAGGGCCGTTTTGAGGCCCTAAATAACGTTTTTAGGGCTCACCACATTTGATATGTCTAGATCTCACCACAAGTAATTTGTGTATTCCTCAGATAGACCTTTCCAACGGGCTATCATGCACCTAAAACGAAGATCGTATGCAAAATTTACGACCCCAGGAAGTTGATGTACTAACTTACCCAAATGGGGCCCACATCACTTTTGGCGCTTCATCTCCTAAGGTTAGGTTTTTGGATGTCTAGGGTTTTTGACATAATTGTTTATTGTAAAAAGGTCTTCAGAACCTCATTGTAATCATCTTCTAGCGAATGAGCGTAGTCGTCACATCTCTTCTCAGAGATAAGTCGCCACCACTCTAGAAAGCTTGTTTTCCGTTGCATTTTACAGTTTCAACTTATTTCCTTTTTGAATAAAAACTAGTTTTACTGTATATATATTATTTTGTGTTAATCATCTTTTGCTAATAATCTGTATTCATTTCGTTCTTCTCATAAAATCCGGATCAGCCACAATCAAAGTGAATGTGATGGTGGGGGGTTTTATGAACCATTGAATGGAAATCCAACCAAATGCTCATTCAATCACTTGAAAATCCAACCACCCCCCTGCCTCGATTGGTCTAGTACATCCCAGTTCGATTTCCCTTGTCTCTACTTACTTTCTTTCACAAGCAATAGGTCAATTTGTGGAATGAGACAATTTGTTGAACTAGAAGAAAAAATAAATAGTTGGTCCCATAAAGTTTGATTAAACCGGTTGATTGATTTCTTCTGCTCGGATATCTATCAAAGGCATAAGATAGGGTATTTAGGTATCTCTAAGAGATACTTGGGTCGAATCTATATTTTTCTGGAACTGAGTAGCAACAATATTTTTTGTGCATATTGGTGGACGAAGGGAAACGATTTGTGCCTCTAGATTCTGCATGTGATATTTTACAACTAAGAGTTTAAATCTTGGGTGGATGTCGTGCCCTTACGAAGAAATAGTGGGAATCTAGGAAAATAAACTTTCTACAGCTCTCACAAGATTAATGAATGTCATACTGAGCTATGTGTGTTGAGCCTAGGTGATGGCATGTGTTGTTTGCTCGGTTTCATACCTCCTCTATAATGCTTGATGATCTTGAATCTCCCTTTAGTAGTGCTCGTGCATATGATTGTGCGCAATAGCATCCCAACAACAGAACCATTTGTTGGTATGTTTTCACACTTGCACGTGTCCTTCCTCATGCCAAGGGATTTACACCCAAGGTTCATCTAGATTCGACCAAGAAAAACCCCAAAGCATCGACATATCAATCCTCGACCGAGGCTGAAAATGGTCTCACCCAAGATGCAAAGAGGAGGCAGAGACCATAATATCTTGTGACATGGGGGAGAGATAAACATACAACTATCCATATAGAATGGAAAGCATGTGATTCATATATGATAACTCGTGAGGACTGAGAATTAAAACTATACACACACGTATCACAATAACACATGATAAACACAGGGTAAATCAAAACTTCCACAACATTATTGTTCCTTTCATTCCATTCAACACAAGCATATAGTATACATCAAAGAAACCATGTCCGACAACAATATAGCTTCGTTTCTTCTTTCTATAGCTCCTCATAAATATAGAACAGTGTGCAATGTGCAACCTCTTCACACTACAGACCTATGACAGACTCAGATGTATATTCAAAGGAATTACAATATTACAACAAGATCAGAGTGAGCTCAACATCAATAACTCATGTATTGTGCGATACTATCGAGCTCTATTCAATAATATCCAACTCTATCTTTTTTGTCACTACCTCCTTTTATATCTTTCTTTTGCTCGGGAGCTCTGTCTCTCCTTGTTATGCTCCACTCGCTCTACTGATAAATCGCCTCGTGCACTTTTGACACCTACCAATGCTCCACATAGGCTTTATACATCAAGGTAATCTTAACTTCCTGGCCAACTCAATATTTGGTTGTCCCACATCCCCTTATGCTACTAACAGTAATCATTCAGGAGGATTTCCCCATGATTCCTTTATTGATTCCAGCGGGCATCTTCTTGGTTTCTGACGCAACTAACAAAAATTGGACTAGTGCGTGCTTCATAGAATTTAAGCTGGTTGTTTTATGTCAAAACTCGGTCCGACGCTCACTTCTGGTCATTCTTCATGCAAAAATTGGAATGAGTGTGCAAAACTTCGTCTGTGCACACACACGAAATGAACCCAAAACTTTGGGTGCCAAAAAGAAGCCACTTGTATGTTTTCAAATAAAAATCCAAATATGTGGATAGGTGTAAAATTATCTAAGACACCCTCAGAAACTTGAATTACTCAAATTTCAAGGGTGTTAAGACCTAGACATGCATTTTTGTGAAGCCTAGCATGCATTTGTGCACAAGGGAAGAAATTACAGTTTAAAAGAAAAGCATGTATTTCTTAAGTGTGAGTGTGTATTTTTATATGTGGAGGCCCTAACAAGCTTGAATTAGGGTTTTATGCAACAATAGAAACCCTAATACTAATCATCTATATCATCATATATCGAGAACATTGTCATCTACATATGGCTCAACCTTTCTGACTTCTTAATCTAACACATATGCCTGCTCCTTGTGTTCAATTACATCGTAAGAATAACTTACAATGTACAACATCAATTTGTTTTTTTTTACTTTATTATCCTATCATTGGACCTCTAACACCCATGCATATCATTGAATATACATCGATATTCCAACGGAATTTTCCCTCTTGGATTTCACAAGCCCGACGAATGTTGAACATTGTAGTGTTTCCACTCTGATAGACTTTACCCACCCTAGTGTCATGTATACAATGTACTTTTACCACCCTAGAATCACCACTGCGATGTACTTTAGCTGCCCTAGCATTTCCACTCTGATAGATTTACCACGCCATATCGTTGGACTGCCGACGAACTATTCCCTCCTGAGCATCACATCTCTAACGGAGGCATCCCACCATAAGGTCACAATTTCAATGGTGTGCGCATCCTCTTTCCGATGGTATTTACGTGTGTTATCTTCGCACTAATGTCTAACGTCGTCATTATTGTGACAATCGCTCAGTTTATGAAATATCCTGATAATGCTAGATGGAATCCTCTTGCATTGAATGAATGGAATCTATCTATGCTCATCATCATTATGACGAAAGCTTGCTTGATTAAATCTCTCCACAGCTACCACGTGGAAATTGTTTACGTCGTACATTCGACAGATGGATAGTGTCATTAAAAGGGCGATGAAAGTGCTTCGATGAACTCATGGAATTGGTTTTTTCGGACTATAGACATTCTTTCATCAGAAGGGCATCGAAACATCGTTAGAAATCATGCCAAATGTACTAGTGATGAAATATGAATCAATGGAGGAAGTTGGATTAGATGATGAAACCACCAACAATTGAAATTACAAATATATCGAGCTTCTCATATTTCTTCATATTGTTGGTTGTGGAGCATGATTATCTTCCTAATTCAATATGGACCATGTTGGCATGTTTTTAGACAGAGGCAGAGTATGCATATTTTTCATTGATGGCGAAGATCAACACGATCAGATGGTGAAGATCAGCACGATCAGTAGCGTAGTAATAATGGCAAGACCAGCAGTGTAAGCTCAGAAGGAGGAAAACAGTCAAAGCACGACAAAGGTTTCAAGCCCAACAAATGTTTCGTTTCGGAGTTTCACAGATCCGGAAATCCAAAGGAAAGAGGTTTGAACTCGTGATGTGCGAAATCGCGATAACAATCCTGACCGTTGGAGTCATAGGACACTTGGCAAGCGATTGGAATTTCACTAACTTGCACATTGGAGGAGTCAATGGAGCATGGTGTGGGAACTCGTGATATGCGAGATCACGAAAAAATCTAGACTGTCGAATCATCGAGATCGTGGACTGTTGATCAGGGATGTCGAAGGCCCGCGAAGTTGCGAAATTACAATAAGATCTTGACCGTTGATCCAAGAGGCACATGTGGTGAGGGATTAACGTTTCGCTGACTGGAAAGTCAAAGGAGCGAAGTGCTCATTTGATTGGTGAGTGGTCATATCTCGTGGTCACATTGTCGATAGCTGGAGAGCAGAGCTAGAGAAGCCAAGCTCTACTTCGAAGTTCGTGACATGGAGAGTCAAGAGGACTCATCACAGAATACCCGAGATGGGAAAGTGCGAAATGTGTTTTCAAATAAGGCTGTGGTCACAACCAGTGGTTACATCTGTGGAAGATGGAGGAAGAATCTAGCGGTGTTAAGCTCCATCTTGGAGTCTCGACGATCGCAACTTGGAGTCTCGAGACCCTTCATCACAGAAATGTTGAGATGCGAAATCACAAAATTCAAACTCTGTTTAGCGCTCAGTCACAGCTAGTGGGCATATGAGATAAACGCAAAATCTTGTGGATTTAATCCAATGGTACTGGTTAATTGGAAACTTGATCGAAGGGTTACTGTTTCACCTCACAGGTAATCATTCAGTTACGATTCAGTTAACAAAACTGAATCATGATTCTTTGACGGTTGGCGATTCAATTGCTAATGTGTTTTCTTGGAGATTCAAGGTGTAACTGAAGAGGTGGAGTAGGATAAAATGGATATGCAACGACTGTGGAGGGTTGGTCATTCTGAAGGAAAAATGAGTTGAACTGTAAAAAAAGGTAAATTACAGTATGCGCAGTGTGAGACCGATAGGATGCATAGTGTGAGATAAAACTCAGAGATGAGTAGCAGATGAGGAAGAGACAGCAGCATGAGAAAAATTGCAGAACAGCTTGAAGCAGAGCAGAATTGCAGATCAGATAGAGGAAAAGAAGAATTGCAGATCAGATAGAGGAAGAGAAGAATTGCAGAACAGACAAAGGAAGAGAAGAATTGCAGAATAGTTAGAAGCAGACTAGATTTATAGAACAGAGAAGAAGTGGTAAGAATCGATTTATCTATGTCGTTGGTTATTCAATCATTTATTTATAATCAGGGAGGTAGGGTGGTGCTAGGGAGGACTGTGGTCCTTTGATATTCGAGTTGGTGCTTGAATATTGGGAGTTGTAGCTTCCATCTAGTTGTGGCTAGAAAACAGGGTGGCAGGGTGGTGCTTGGGAAAACACAGAGTTTTCTATATGCAAGTTGGTGCTTGTATAAGTGGAAGTAGGTGCTTCCATCCAGTCGGTGCTGGAACACTCGGGGAGTTGGTGATTCCTTCTAGTGGGTGCTAGAAAAACCAGAGATTTGGAGCTCTCAAACAAGTTGGAGCTTGTAAAACAGAGGTAGTAGCCTCACATTGAGTTGGTGCTCAATTATAGATGATGTACAGAACTTAAAAGACTGCCTATCATTTCGAAGAAGAGGAGGTTTTCTCCCTTTATGGGTCTCCTCGTGAAAATCTGTCTCTGTGTATATCTTATGTGTGAGTGATGCTCATTATTTATGTTGTCCATATGTAGTATAATATTGATGGTCACTTAGAGAAATATTAAAAATGGTTTAATTGTTAAAATTGTTTAAGCACAGTAACAACTGATTCACCCCCCCCTCTTAGTTGTCTTAGTAATTTCAACAATTGGTATTAGAGTGGTTTCCTTTTATTTAAAGGTAGATCTATAAGCTTAAACATGACAAGTCATGAAGGGACTTCATCCAG
>SNQJ01S0074037.1:57572-73471 GCA_010110895.2 Picea sitchensis | reverse complement strand
AAGCACAGTAACAATTGATTCACCCCCCCCCCTCTCAGTTGTCTTAGTAATTTCAACAGACCGTTCATTATAAGTTCGCAGATCTGACGGTAGAAGTTATGTTAGGGTTTTTTTCCCTAGAAGGCAACCCTCTTTTATGATAGAATTGTATTGCAACTGTGTATTATTACAAAGATTGTATTATGAGAGAGGAGACTGTGAGAGAAAGAGGAGGAAGTTATAGCGGGTGTGTTGTAGGTTGTATCCCTTCATTTTTTGGATAATAATAAGGAAGGACCTGGCAATTTATCTGGTGTATGTAGCCCACACTGGGTGAACCACGTATATATGTGGCTCTATTGTATTATGTATCTTCTGCGTTTTATTTTATTGCTCTGTGATCCTGTTTTTATAACACATCTAAGATGTATTATGGAGCAAAGACGATCATCTTTGGCTCTTCAAGGATATACGCTTTGGACTTAGGTTTTTGAGAAAGTTTGAGATCCCTATATCCAAATTAATCCCTCATTTGTTTATATTATCTGATATAGGCCTTCATATTGATTGAATAAAGATTGAATTTGTTAATCCTTTTTTTGTAATTGAATTTATTTCGTTGTGTATGTTAGTTTGTTTTAATTGAGTATTTTAATTTGTTGTGGTTACCAAACCCTTGCATCACACAATTTCTCTATTGTCTTCTTTCGTACTAGGTCTCAAACGGATAATGGTTCATTTGATGAATCTTCTTCTACAATTCCCCATTTTAATCGATTTCATCATGACATAGTATCGACCCTTATCTTGACTTGCAATATTTGCCTATAGTGGTAATATATTCATGTCCATATAGTAGATTTTAATCATAAATTTCATAAATTTGAATATTGTTTCATCTTCTATGGTAGAAAGTCCCTATTTTTGCAAACATAATAGCGTAACGGATTTGTGTTTTTACTCCTACTTCATCTAATAAGAATTGTTCCTGAACTCTCAACTTTCTTCTAAGACTATTTGAAAAGACCCAAAACCTTAACATGACAACCATTCAAAATCACTATTTGTACCAATGTTCTAAAGGGTATCTTCCTCAATTTCCAACTCTACAACTCAATTTGTGTGCATCAATTAAACCGAAGGTGTTTTTTAAGGACGATCCCTTTATAGGTTTTTGTCTTTTTTTGTTCCCTATTAATACATGACATGTATTGTAGTATTTTTTTTATAGACCTGCCACCTATTGCATTGCTTTTCTTTTTAACTTGTTTTTCAGGGTTGTCAGTGATGAGCTCCAGGGCCTGGGAGCCTAGCTTTAGTTCGAGATGATAATGCTTTTTAATGCTATTGTTATTCTCACTCTTCCTTATTCTCATGAGACTACCTACCAATAGAATTACCAAAAGCTGGTGTCAAATGTGCTTACGGGGTAGAATTTAATGTCTGAAGCGTGTTATTCCTTGAATCGGATTAGAGCCTCACACCTTCAATAGTCGGTCAATAAATATATAGTGATCGGGGGTGCACCATTACTCTCAACTAATAATGATGGCCTAGGCTTCCCAGGTGGGCGTTATTGTCACCCTGCCCCGTGAAATGAAGACATGTAATTATTTTGAGGCAATTGGACCTACGTTGACTTGGAAAGATGGTTGTGATGTCCTTCTAGGCTTTGAAGAGGGCCAGGAGATCTAAGGCTCAAAACGGATGCCTTGAGATTTTCATAACTGTAGAATACTCTCTCAGATTACACAATTGCTTCTCTTGGGATTGATACACATTAAATATGCCCTAAGACATGTATAACTAGGTGGATAGCTCTACTATTTTGAGATGACCTTCAGAATAATTATCTGCTTTTCCCCCCGTAGTTTTCAAGACATTTGCAACTAGGCCTGGATTGTCAGTATTGTGTCTCGACTCTATGAGGATATTTTTACACTATCCAATATCGATACTTGCGATATGTTTATACCATATTGAAAAAAATATATGCTAATGTTAGTGTGTTCATGCCTCTATAACACCGTTAATGTATTTTTTGAATTTAGCATGGGAAACCAATGGCAGATCGATGGGATTTGGGTGTTGTTTGTTTGGAATTTAATGTGGTTTAAAAAAATTAAGAGTAAATATGAATTCACTAGAAACTCTCTTTTATATTTTTATTTAGTTTTACTTCAATGGTTCATTTCCCTATCATTGCAAAGAGAAATAAGGATGGAGTTTGAAAATGGCCTTTCTTGACGGGAAGGGTATAGAGTTATTTGTCTTGTTTAGTGGTTGAGATTATGGATTATTATGTTAACAATTTAGATTCAAATATTTGGATTATTATGTTAACAATTTAGATTCAAATATTTAGATTCAATTTAGATTCAAATATTTGTAATTTTGTGAGAAGCATGTAGACAACAACCAAGAGTGAAGAGGATCTATAATAATCACACCAAGCCATTGGAAATGTTAGTAGTGGAGTGAAAGGGGATGTCATCACATCAACTTCGGACATGCACCCCAAAGTCCACCGAACTTCTTCAACACTTTTTATCTTTTCTTTTTTTTAATAGAAATTTCCCATGTTTTTAGTCGGAAAGGACTATCTCCTAAGATGTGTTTGAGGGATTCTTAGGAATTTTAAAAAGGATGCAAGCATCAAAATGTTGGACATCGAATGTAAGTGAATTGAGAAAAACTCCCACCAATTTATCATTTAACCACAATGCAACCACTTTTTGTATATTTTAACCTTAAAACGTGATAATACAATGCTATTCAAATTTGAACTTCCAAATTTTAACCATCGCTTATAACCCATATGTATTGGATCAAGCAAGACAACTTCCAAGCTAGGGTTATGCATGATTGAAAACATGTTTCAATGATGCAGACATATTATGCAAGCAGTGAAAGTAATTATATTATATTACACCTGAGGTTTGTTTTTCCATCAATTATGTATGCCTAGGGAGAACTGCGTATGGATTTTGAATGAATAAGAAGCCTAGTTTAGTGTCACAATCAAAGTGAATGTGATGGTGGGGGTTTTTATGAAACCATTGAATGGAAATCCAACCAACTGCTCATTCAAGAACTCGAAAATACACCCCCACCCCCCCACCACCACACACACATTGATTGGTCTAGTACATCCCAGTTCACCTTCCCTTGTCCCTACTTACTTTCTTGCACAAGTCATAGGTCAAGTTGTGGAATGAGACAATTTGTTGCACTAGAAGAACAAATAAATAGTTAGTCCCATTTGGTCTGATTGAACCGGTTGATTGATTGCCTCTACCCAAATATCTATCAAAGGCATGGGCTAGGTTCTTCATGCATCCTTTTCTAAATGMAACATTCAACAATTACAACATTTARTATAGCATTTTCAAGCAAATGTGTCTTGTAAATGTCATGAGCCAAGGTGATGGTCGCGGTCTCATGCATAAGTAGAGHRGATTTWGGTTAGCRRTCATRACAACATTCAAGACCATTCTTATTTTGAAATCATTGAAATAAACATGTATCTTGATACATCAATCAAYAACCTCCATAGGYCAATATCAAGCTATTGTACACTAACAACTTTCATTYCTCATTTTTTAGATCAARCCTTACAATGCTTATTTTCATTGAACCTTATTTACCTTATTTACCCAACCTTCAATAGAAGGAGATTTAGAAATTTAAAGCTTCAATTTCCAAAATATTACATTTTGAAATGGAGGAGAAAAAAGGAGAAATAAATAAATAAATAAAAACCACATAAATCTTATCCACATACAACATAATCCTTAGAAATAGAATACTATTCTGAAATACAAATGGAACTACCAAGCTCTAGTAGGTCATTCCATATAATTAGGGCATAGCTCTAGTAGACCTCGTAATCAAGGCTGGTAGTTTATCCATTTACCATCCATAAAATGTGAGGAAGTACTTTGAAGGTATTTTGTGCTTTCTTCCACGCTATATATATAAATGTTTGTTATTAATTTTGTTTTTCTTTTTTTAATTTTCATCTAAAGTTAAAGTTACTCTCCATTAAGAAAAAAAATTATATATTTTAATTTTATAAATCAAGGACGAAAGAAAAGATTGTTTAATAACTATTTAACATCTCTAATGCAAAGTATTCCATTAATAAATATTTTAATATCAAAATAATATTGATATAAACTTGGAGTGTGATTGAAGAGGTTGGAAGGTTTGTCTACCATTATTTTGGTTTATTTAAGACAATTATGTCGTGTAACATACAAGTGGAGACCATTTGAGGTGGTCACGCACTTGTGAATGCCCGTGGGTACCATTTGCATCTTATTCATGTTGTATTCGTGTCACTCTTAGTCCTTGAAGAGGAATGTGTGTAGGGTCCATCTGCACCTTATCTTTTAGTTGAATGCGTCTCATTTCAAAACCGTTGAAAATTCGATGACCAACGCCATGTACCTTTAAGACAAATGCATGTGGGGTCTATTGCATCTTATCTTTTAGTTGAATGTGTGTGAGGCTAAAAGAACACATCTTGAAAATTCTAAATTTTTATTTTGCACTAGGTCTTGAATGACTAATGGACCTATTTTTATTTTGTACTAGGTCTTGAATGACTAATGGTGGTGGACCTTTCACTTTTATAGGGTGGATCTATAATATAAATGGGGTTTTCGCTGGACTTTTTTAGGATATTTTGTGACATGGGCCTATAGAGTAGTGGGTCTTGGTGGACTATTTGAGGAATTCTTCTTTTTCAATTCTTTATTTTTAATTCATTTCATCATGGATATGATATAATATGAATTGGTATTTTGAATTGTAATCTTTACTTATAGTGGTAATACAATTTCAAATGATTAATAGTTTGTTTGAGAAATCTTCTTTTTCAGTTCTTCTTTTTTAATTCATTTTATGAATCTTTATCTTGAATTGCATTTTTCGTTTGTAGTTGTAATATGTTACTATCAATATGTTTTATTTTGATAATAGTATTATAAATAGACATAATGCTAGTTCATCTAATAAAAATTGTTTATAAACTCTTAACTTTGTTTCAAAAAAAATTTAAAAGGCACAAACCCCTTAACATAATGATTATACAAAATTATTGTTTATACTAATATTTTAAAAAATAACTTTCTTTATATCCAACTTTATAGTTAAATTTATATATATTAATTTTATTTAAAATAAAAGTTTTTCATGTACTTTCTCTACATAAAAATTTTAATTATAAATATAATTTAATTCTAGACCTAACATGGGAGAAAAAACCACTTTATATGTCATCATAATAATTATATCATCCAAAATACTTGTTTGTATTAATTTTGTTTTTCTTTGTATTAATTTTCATTTAAATTCATTATCAATAATAAAAAAAAAATAGTTTTAATTTTTTTTAAATTCAATGACTAGAAAACTTTAAATTTGAAGGAAAGTTTATCCATAAGTTTAAAGTTTATGTCTGAGTGGGCCTAATGGTTAAGAACATGTGTTTCCTCTTAAGAGGTCACATGTTCAAATCCAGAGGGGGATAGAGTATGTATTTGGTGTGCTGGCTTGGCCATGACCTTAAAAATAGATTATTATTATTATTATTATTAACTTCTCTCCAATGCAAAGTAATTTTCAATAATAAATATTTTAATATTAAAATAGAAAAAATTAATTCATTAATAAATATTTTAACATTAAAATAGAAAGTAATAATATAAATTTGAAAATTTGTAATTTGAAATAACTTTAGTTTAAATTTTCTATGTTTTTTTATTTTTCAGCAATTATTACTTGAATTTAATAACTTAATTGTTGGTTAAATTACACTTTTATATTGCTTAAATTAAGTTTTTCAGTGCATAAATTAATTTCATTATTTTTATATTGTTTAAATCAAGTTTTTAAGTGCATATATTGGGTGAAAATTTCATTACTTTACTTGAGTGGGCATATGGCCGAATAAATTGGGTGAAATTTTCTTCACTGAAGAGAAAATCGCAGTTTTATCAAATTCCAATGAAAAATGGCGTTGGAGTTGGAAAAGTGATCAAAGAAACGTACGTATTGTCTTGAATTGACGGGACGAATAAATCGGGTGAAAATTTCTTCAATACAAAGAAAATCGCAATGCTATCAGATTCTAATGTCCCGTCCTTCGAATCTTGTGAGAGAAAATCGCAGTATGAGAAAAAATCAAATTCATATGAAAAATGGTGATCGAGATGGAAAAGTGATCAGAGAAATGTCTGTATTGACTTGACCTGAGTGTTGGGTGAAAATTTCTGGGGAGAAAATCGCAATCGCAATGAAAAATGTAGTATTGAACTGAGTGGATAAATGGGTTTAAATTTTTTTACAATATATAAAAATTACAATATTAATTAGTTAGTTTAAATGTTTTACTTTTTATTTCTAATTAATAATTATTGAAATTCTATAATATAATATAATTATTGATGAAATCACAATTTTATATTTTTAAAACATATAAAACATTTTCAAGATTCAAAATATACAACTTCAACTACTCAAATCTGCAATTAGATTTAGAATAAAAAAATTAAAAACTACGTCTATAGCGACTGCTCTCATATGGTGCATACGTGTCACCTCCTAATCCATGTTATATGACCGACGCCGTCAACCTTGAAGACGAATGAGTGTGGGGTCCATCTGCATCTTATCTTCTAGTTGAATGCTTGTGGGGTTAGCGTACCTTAGAATGTGAAAAAAAAAAAGCTTGACGCGGTTCACGGTCACCCTATCTCCTTAAAAATGCATTGATATTTAAGTGGTAAACAATATGATATAGTTTTAGTTTGGAATTTTTATTTTTTTTTAAAGATAGTAAAAATTATTATAGTTTTGGTAAAATGTATTATAAATTAGTGGTCAATTGATACTGATTGATAGTTGGTTGTTTGTTTTATGGTTTTTTTTTTTTTTTTTTATCTAAAAATATAAATTTCCACAAAATTACAATTTTTTAATATTTCAAATATAGGTTAATTCGTCACTTTTATTTAAGAAAAACTATGTTATGAAAAAAAATTGTTGGTGGTTTATAAGGAGAAAAACTTTTACTTCTTCGGGATGCCTCTAAGTCTCAGGTCATTACTATGTTTTCTTAAGTACTAGCTCTTAGCCAATTACACTGTGTTTTAGGTCTTACTCTAGGTTTTCAAGACCTTTTCATATTTGCAAGAAAGTCAATATCTCCTAGTGTCCAATGAAGTTAAAATAGCTAGTTCATGAGTTTTCAAGTAGCATCTAGCTTTAGTCTCATACATTTAACCTCTTGTCCACTAGAAGGAATATCTCATTTTTTTTCTTCTTTTTGAAGGTGGCAAAACCTATGATAATTTACTTGTCAATAGTGAGAACATGTTGTCAACCAGGAGTGAGGACATCTATCACCAATTGCTATTTTCAAATGTAGGTTAACTCATCATCGTTATTCAAGGAAAACAATGCTACTTAAAATGACCCATTGACCATCAATAAGAGGGTAGATTTTCACTTTTACTAAATACCTTTAAATCTTAAATTGTTAACTTATTTCCTTACATTAAAAAAAGATAAACTCTATTAAATTAAAAATAATTTTAAGAATATTTCAAATTTTATGATTATTTAATTTTTTTTCTTTTATTTAAATTATTTTTCAAATAAATGACAAAATATATTAAGAAAAAATAAAATCAAAATGTATTTCTTTTATAAAAACTATTTTATAAACCTAAGCGCATTGATGAGAGATTTTGAACCGTGGGGAAGTCTTGTCTTGTTTTGATAAAATATTTTTAAGGGGAATACAAAAGTCATGGAGGTACCAATAGAACATTTTTAAGGGAAATATAAAAGTCAAGAGGTATTTGCTAAAATGTTTTTAAGGGGAATATATGAGTGAAGGACTAAAGATCCAATGGTGTTTAATATCATTATTTTTTTAGTTTTTTTTCATACAGAAAATTTTTATTTTATATTCAGTAAATATAAGAAAAGGTAAGTTACAATGCCATGGAAATGTGGTTACACTCTAGACTTCCATGTAGTTTGAGAATAGTAAAAAAAGTTACAACGAATCATCCAAACAGAAGATAATAGTAAAAAAAAATTAAAATAACAGGCCCAAAGACACCCAGGCCTCCGGCTCTGAGAGCACTGTGCACAAGAGACCATCCAAATCTCGTCCAAGATAAAAAATAAATAAAAAAAGACCCAGGCTGGAAAAATATGGAAATTCAGTCATCGATCAGAAAAAAACTCCTTCCCCTTCCTCAACAGGGAGCTCATGTGAATGAAATAGAGATTTGCAAAAGATGGAAAAATTCATCAAAAGAGTTTTAATTCCAGAACAGAGCCCACATGCCCGTCCTCCATTCGGGTGTATTTGATTTTGCCTTTCGACTACTCCAAGGCTTGCTTTGAGAGCTCATCCGCCTCCTAGTTGAAGTTTCTATAGGTGTGGGTGAATTTGAGAGCCGATAATTCCTTAGTGAGGGCCTTTAGTCACTCTTTCCAGAACATCAAGTCCATGACCTGTAGGTCACAATATGATTAAGCCAGTCTATGATAATCCTTGAATCCCTGAACACCTGGAGGTCATAGATGTGCAGACAGATTGCCAAGGTTAACAATGCCCAAACTCCCAATAGTGTGGCTCTGGTATTCGAGCCTATGCCACAATTCAACATCCATCTATACTTTGTGTGATTATTTACCGTGATGACTCCTCCTGCTCCACTAGTCTGCCCTTTCCTTTGAGCAGCCCCATCAAACTGGCCAATTGGTCTTCCCTCGTTTAGTTGTGGAGGAATTTTTGTCTTCCAGACAGTTTTTGTTGTCATCTTCGATCTTCCTATCTAGCCTAGAATATTGTGGACCACCGAGACCTTTGAAGCCTGACCTTCCTCAAAAATCACCAAGTTTCTTTCCAACCAGATCTTCCAGCAAACTATCAAAGGAAACATGTACCACTTTGGATGACTCCCATACCAGTCTTTGAAACACCCTTGTAGATTTAAACCCGACCAAACACCAATTACATTAAGAATTTATATCACCTCCTTCCATACTTGTTTGGTAAAATTGCAATGCAACATCAAGTGTAAGGTTTATTCTGAGTCTTGTTTGCAGAGAACAAAAAATCTTGAGCCAAGCTTCCCTCTTTTTTGCAAATTTTCCCAAGTGATAATCTTGTTTTCCAACAACAACTAGGTAAAGAGCTTAATTTTTGGTGCCATGTCCCACTTCCAGAGGGAATAGTTCCACCAGTTTTTGCTAGGATTCCAAATCTTTGACGTTATGGCATCATAGGAATTTTTTGTAGTGATGTTCCCCGACACATTTCCTCTTGTACAAATTAACTCGTTCATGGATTTTGTCAAATAGATGCCTGCATGATCCAAGGATCTACAGAAGTTGTCCCATTCTGCTACTTTTGTGCCTACCAACCCCAACTCTAAATCTGATTTCTAGTGAGCCATAACTACACCTTGTCTCCCTCAATCTGATATCTGGTATAGGTAGTGGAAGCCCTTCAATCTAAGAAAATCTATGAGGCCATGTGATAAAAAGGAACTCTTTCCCAGTCCAAGTATCATATCTTCTACAAGTCTTATGGACATGCCAGAACCTGGCTTCCATGTTGTCCATTGTGCCACTACTTGAAATGATTTTAGGAGGCTTCTCCTTGAATTTGATACTTTCGTTGTACTTACAGAAGGGCTTCTAAGCCAAGTCACCATCGAAGTGGAGGGTAAATATTTATCCTTTAGTACCCTGTGCCATAGTCCATCCTTCATCATACATCACCACAAGATGTTTGTTGCCATCACCCTACTAAACCAGTATAAGTTCTTGATACCCCAACCTCCAAAGGATTTTGTTTTTGCAAGATCGTTCCACTTACAAAGGTGAACATGTTTCAGTAACCCACCACTTAACCACGGGAAATTAAACATCACCTGTCTGATTTTGTTAAGGAAAAAGATGGAAAAATTTGTTATAGCCAGCCAGAACATACGCAAGCTCTCTAACACTAATTTGACAAGTACGTACCTCCCACCCAAAGATAACCAGTGATGACCCCAAAGTCCTATCCTTCCTTCAAATTTTTGAATAATCCATCTCCAGTCCTCTACATGGTAATTTGTCGGCTTTAAATAAAAACCCAGGTAACGAAAGCCTATGTTTAGCTCCAAAAAATTGAAGGGGAAAATTGCCTTATAGCTGTCCAAGTCATGTTCCTGCAGTACTGAGTAGTGAAAAGAAGATTTGAGTGGGTTTATGACTAGTCCTGATACTTTACAAAAAAAGGACAAAATGTAATCAATTTCCTTCCAATCAGATAAATGAGCTCTAGTCATAATCAGTACATCGTCCACAAAAAGTAAGGCAATAAGCTTGATAATTCTTGAAGTATTTATCCTGGTAATTTTTCCTTTGGATTGTGCTTACTTGAGCATTAAGCTAAGTCCCTCCATAACCAAAATAAACAGTAAAGGGGATAAAGGGCAACCTTGTCAAAGCCCTCGACCACTTCGGAAGAAAGGGGAAGGCCCACCATTTACCAAGACCATGAAAGAAGTTGTAATGACACAGCTCATAATCCAGTTTGTAATCAAGAGACTAAGTCCCATCCTTAACAGTATCATCTGGAGAAAGTCCCAGTTTACATGGTCATATGCCATCTAGAGATCCAATTTCAAGATTATAGCTTTCAGTTTTTTTGTTTTAATGTTGTGTAAGCATTCTTGGGTTGTTCCCACCACATGGAAGATCTTCCTACCTTTTAAGAACCCAAGATGCTCCACCGATAAAGTCTTTGAAAGGAACATATTAAGTCTGTTTGCTAGGGTCTTTGCGATAATTTTGTATGCCATGTTTCATAATGTTATAGGTTTGAATTCCCCAAAGTTGGAGGGATTATCCACCTTGGGTATAAGGACTAAAAAAGTTTTGTTTAAAGACCTTACCATCGATCCAGAGCTTCTTGACTCCTCCACAGCTTCCAGAATTTCATCCCTGATCATATCAAAAAAGTGGAGAAAAAAATTCCACCGTCCACCCGTCCGAGCCAGGAATTTTGTCCTTAGCAAAGATCTTAAGTACCGAAAATAATTCTTTGACCGTGCAGGGTTTTTCAAGCTCCTGAACATCATTTTCAGTGAAAAGGCAGGGGTAATATTGCACTGTCCTCACCTGTTCGATGATAGAATTTTGTCCAATATCAACATAAAAATATTTGAAGTGTTTCACCGCTACAGTCTCTAGTTCCTCCTGTCCACTATGACTATTGTTAGCTTCATCTTTTATCTCCCACAATAATTTCCTGTTTTTTCTATGGCTAGCATAATGATGGAAACTTTGTGTTCTGGTCATTATGTTGTAACCAGATGGCTCTGCTCTTTTGTCTCCATGTTTCTTCTTCATCTGGTAGAAACTTTTTCCTTTTTGCTTCTAGCACTTTGATATGGCTATCAAATACCACTAGAGCATTCCCATTGGATTTAGTTAGATATAGATTTTCTAAATCATCCTCCACTTGGACTAAATCAAAGTGTCTCCTCCTCTTTTGAACTTTCTCTGAGCCCTCACTTTTTGTTTTAAGGCTGTCAGTTTTCCAACCAATCTCCTCATCGCTGAAGGTTCACCATTGAATTTAGTAGTATTACAGACTGTATGAACAATATCACATAAACCCTTCTCTTCCATCCATATTGGATTCAATTTGAATGGGTGAGCTATTTTGTGCTAGACATCATCAATATGTAGAACAATTGGAGAATGATCCAAAATGTAGAGGTGAGCTACCCAGGTTTTGTACCTCCCTACCGAAGAGACTAGATCTTCTGACATAAAAAATATGTCCAATATTTTAGCTATGCATTTAGACCCACCTCTTCCATTTCCCCAAGTTGGCCCATATGCACTAGGGACAACGTCGACCAGTCCCCGGTATCTAAAGGTTTCTTTGAAGTACTCCGCCAAAGGATCTGGTCTTGATTTGGCTCCCCACACTTCATTGGCTGACACAATGAATTTTAGATCCCTTGCCAGAATAAGGTTTTTTGTGTCTAGAATACCACTGTTGACCATCGTATCCCAAAACACTTTCCTGTCAGTGCAAGGGTCGTAGTAGTTAATAAGAGTAATCATCTGATTTCCCTCATGAAGGGTTCCATTCAAGAGGATGCCCGCACAAGTATCAAAAAGAACTAGAGACAATTTTGTAGGGTTCCATGCCACACACAGGCCTCCTGACCAGCCTACAGAATCAGTGATGCAACAGTACCAATTTGGCAGCACTTTTGTCACCAGAGCTCGGAAGAGAATGTCCAGAAAAATGCAAATTAGTGCTCTATGGAGGGATGTAAGTTTTGGATCCCCTTCAACTACCCTAAGGTTCATAGAAAGAAGAATCATTATTTATCCCTGGCGAGGGATTTCATTTCTCTAAGAGCCCCGTTTTCTATGAAAAAAATTCCACTAGTGGTTACGTCCCCTCTTCTTTCCAGATAATTTTTTCTAGCACTTCTAGTCTTTATGGGAGAATCATCTGTTTCTAGAGCCCCTGTCCATGTAGCCTTATTCAATTATCTTCCAAGTATGGTTGTCTCGTCTCCCTCAATCCCTGTAACTATAACTTCTTTCCCTTTGCTAATCATTTTGCACCCTTCATAGATAGTGAGGGGGATTTTTGTCACTATGTCCCGATATGATGGAAATAGAGTCTCTATAAATTCCCCCATGGAGCTCTCACCTATTTTTGTCTCCCACCTCCATGTTGTCTCAGTCCTCATCCCATCATCAGTAGCGTATATCCCCACTTCATCAATACAATCCAGGGGAGTGTTTACGACCTTCTCAGGAGCTCTCATGTCCGAGTGTGAGTCATCTTCCCTCCCTAACTTCCTAAAGGGGCTCTTGTTTTTATTAAGATTGGAGGAATCCTCTATAAGGGAGTTTGTAAGAATATTTAAGTGTACCATCTCTGAGACAGTCAATATATTGTAGAAAGAAGGACATAGAGATTTTACCTTTCCTACCTCAGTATTTGTCACTGCAGTAGTCACAACCTCCTCTTTTGTCATGGTGTCTCTCCCACTCCAAGAAGGATCCACTATCAGTGAGTCACTAAGTACCATCTTCCTAAGCATGGATGATTCTGATTCATCGTTCACTAGAAACCCTTGGCATTTTTTTCGTAGGTGTCTAGTCCTTCTACAAAGGGAGCATCTGAATGGGAGCCCCAGATAGTCCAGTTTCAGACCATAAATCTTCCCTCTCCACTCTATATCTAGTGCTTCTAGTAACCCATTATGAATCTCAAGTTCGACCAGAACTTTCCCCATCCTCCTATCCACTCCCTTTAGTGCCTCTTCGTCCACTGACAGGAAACGACTCAGTTCATTCCCAATATCCTTAAGCGCTCCTTCATTCCATAGTTGCAATGGTAGGCTCAGAAGGAGGACCCAAATATGTCTAAGTTGGAAGTATTTCATCATTGGGTCCAAGGAAACCCTCCATCTTTTCATAATGAGGATACCTCCTTGTATGATCCAGGTTCCCAGTAATATTTCTATGGAGTCCTCCGTGGATTTAAAAGTAAAATAGTACCAGCCCCTAGTGAGGAACATCATCTCTGGGGTATACCCCAACAACGGTTTACAGATGTCGGACACCCAGTCCTGGACTGCCTGTTTGTTTAGTGCTCTATAAGTGAACCTTCCGACCAGAGCGCACAAGGCCAAGTTGTAGGTCTCCTCCAGTCCTATATCCCCTCCAAGGACCATCTTTTGTCTACCCTTTTTTGGTTTCCAAGATTTCCTTTTCCAGGCTCCCCTATTTTTCCTGGTGAGTACTCCAAGACTGGAGGGAGTCTCCCTGCCACCTACAGAGGCTCTTTCCTCTGATACTACATTTTCTTGACCTCACCTTCTATCCTTCATAGAATCAGTTGTCTGAAGTAAGGCCTCTCTAGGCTGGGATTCGAGGCCTTCTTGGTTGTAACATTTCTCTCCTTGGGATAAGACCCCACACTCTTACCGAGTTCTAACACCACTTCGAAAGACCCGACTGATCCGAAAAGATCTTTTAATGATTGTGGTTGAGTTTTTAATTGCATGTGTTAATTAACCCTTTCAGAAGCTTAATGAAAGAATGAGGAAATAAGAGGATTTATGACAGCCATATACATATATGCAGATCTGAAATGAAGTAATAAACAACAAACCATAACAAGAGAAGTGATAACGGAGTTCGGCACAAAATTGCCTATGTCTCCGGGCCTTTGTCTCAGTGGGGGAGGCTTCTTTATTTTTGTTCAAAGCTCAAAACGTACATCGCAATAGTTCCATTAAGCTACAAGACTGATCTGGTCATGTTCTTCTAGATCTCTAGAACCCAGCAGAAGAAACGACATGCAAAATGGATGACCGGAGCTCCCAAAAATGGCCCGCAAGCGTCTGCTCCTCAACAACTTCCCTGCATGAAAGTGGCTTTGGCTTCGCTTCCCTTCATCATAACTCTTCTATGACTGTCCTTCATGGCCTCAAAAAGGCCTGGTTTTTATAGATCTAAAGTTGGTTATCCATCCCCAACTTCCTCCCAAAATCTGGCCTCCAAAAATGCCCAATATCTCCCAAAAATGGCCCAAATCCACTATTACAGGCATAAAAATCAAATATAAATCCATAAACTATATAAATAAACCCACTTTAGCTTTAATATGGGCATAAGCCCCTTATACCCAGCACGCGCCCCTAAATGTTCGGTCACATGTATTGATGTGGCCAAGCGCCAGCCCATAGGGATGTGCGCTAGCCCCTTATCTCGAACTATATGGTCACATGTGGTAATGGTATAGGACCATGCCCCGTACCCTATGCTAACAACCCAAACAATAAACCCCGGGTTACATGGAGCCACCCGATACCTCGCGCTGGAGGTTTTGCTAACACCTGTTTACGGTGGTCATATGTGGTAGATATTTAATCGTGGGTTGGGGTTATGCCCCAGCCCCTCTTCCGCTCCAATATGTTTCATATTTAAACTTAAATACATTGTTTATGGATTGCTAATACAAGAACTACCCATTGGCACATTGGTAAGGGGACCTTTCCCAAGTCGTTTCTCCTCCACAGGTCACGAGTTAGAGACTTAGGGAAGTCATAACAACTTTTGCATGTGCTATCGAGCCAACCGCAGGGTGCCACGTGGCAGCACATGACTGGGCCACGTGGCACTTCCACAACCAATCAGACACTGCCACTTGTCAAACACTGGTTCGTCCACTTATCTGCCACGTACCTGTCCTGTCAGCATGCCACTGTACCTGCCACGTCAGCTTGCTGACGTCATTCCGTGCCACGTGTCACCCTTACAGTGGTGACACGTGTCACCCTCAGACTGGTCCAATTCACCTGATGTACGCCCTATCATCTACCACATGTCATATCCAGATGTTGCCACATCATCTGTACGATTGTATGGCCTGTACAGTCAGCCTGCCACGTGGATTGTACGGACTGTACAGTCACCCCCTTTTTTTTTAACCTATTTGTGTTTTCGATCAGAATCTGATATCTTTCGCATACAGAGTCCGTTTGACGAAGTAAATATATGGTCGGAATCAGGAAGACGAGATGGACACAATGGAATTGGTTTCGTCTGATTCTGAGCACTTTCATTTTTGAGCCTTTTTTAGCCCTGTTAGACTCTTGGATCCGATTCTGGATCACACCTCCCCACTAAAAGACCTTTTGGTCCCCAAAAGGTTAGTGACTAGTCAACAATATTGGGATAGGCCACCCGGCTTGTCCTCTATCTCAGAACTCTGTCCTGTGCACCTGTCTCATCAAGATCAACTGTAACACAATCATGACAACTGATAGTATATTGTTAGCCATTTGAACCCT
>SNQJ01S0074037.1:14755-52222 GCA_010110895.2 Picea sitchensis | reverse complement strand
GTCGCATGATTACCCTTATATGAAACAAGTTTCTTCTACAATCAATGCCTTCACCAATTTTACCTGTCATACCAACCAATGAGATCTTTGATTCATCACCTGAATCCGATCCCAAGTCTGTGGGTCTTGTTGTCGTTGCCACTGTTTGTATTCCCTTCTTTTCCTTGAACCACTTTGGCCTCTTCTCAGGATGCAACTGCCAACATATGTCCTCATCATGTCCCTCTTCCTTGCAATGCTTGCAAGAGGGATTTCCTTCCTTCCTCGTCACTGCATTTGAATTCTTGCCATGCCATTTCTTCTTGTCCTCTTTTATTGAAGACAATGATTCCCTTGACACACCTGTTTTTCCTTCTTCAATATACGTAGCTTGAACAGAAACCTCATCAAGGTTAGTGGGTCCAAACATGAATACAGTGTTTCTAATATGCACAGGTAAATCTCCTATATACTTCATAAGAGTTTCTTGTGTTTGTAAAGGGATATCTAACATCAATGCCATTTTTCGAAATCCATCAGTGTATTCTTGCACTGTTTGTCATTTTCTTAGTTTTAAAGATTGCCATTCAATTAATGCTTTTTCTTTATAACCCAAAGGACAGAATTGTTTCCTAAGTGAAGAAATAAAGCTTTTCCATGATGGAAATACATTACCCTCTTGTTGCGTTCCATTTTGCAACTTGCTTTGCCACCATATGAGAGCTATACCTGCAAGTCTCAAAGATGCCAACTTGATTTGTGTGGCCTCATCCTTGATCTGTTGCACACTACAGTAAACCTCCATCTGCCTGATCCAATTGTCAAGTTTCTCTACATTTACTTCACCATCATATATGGGTAACTCAAATTTAACATCAAGTTTTAACAATGGCATTTCATTCTTATGCTTATAAACATGTTTCTTTCCATTAGATTTAGAACTTGAACTTGAAGAAGAAGGAGAAGAAGGAGGTGATGATGGAGGTGAAGGAGGAATCTGAGGATGATCCTCTTCCTCTTCACTTTTTCCCTTTGAAGATTCACCCAAAACTGGTCTCTTTCGTTCCAAGTAATCCTCGTACAAAACTTTCACCATCTCCGACATAGCAAGGAAAGTTTTTCAGAAATCTTTCTCATCCTAAGAAAGCCCTTCTTCCGATGCCATCTTCTCGCTGTGAGAAGCTCTCTTTCTCAATCCAATTAATGGATTCTCTACAACAAGCTCTCCTTCACCACACTGTAGCTTTTCCCTGGTTAACATGAAAAACTCAAATCCAAACGCCAACTAGCTCTGATACCATTTGATCCGAAAAGATCTTTTAATGACTGTGGTTGAGTTTTTAATTGCATGTGTTAATTAACCCTTTGAGAAGATTAATGACAAAATGAGGAAATAATAGGATTTATGACAGCCATATACATATATGCAGATCTGAAATGAAGTAATAAACAACAAACCATAACAAGAGAAGTGATAACGGAGTTCAGCACAAAATTGCCTACGTTTCCGGGCCTTTGTCTCAATGGGGGAGGCTTCTTTATTTCTGTTCAAAGATCAAAAAGTACATCGAAATAGTGCCATTAGGATACAAGACTGATCTGGTCATGTTCTTCCAGATCTCTAGAACCCAGCAGAAGAAACGGCATGCAAAACAGATGACCGGAGCTCCCAGAAATGGCCCACAAGCGTCTGCTCCTCAACAACTTCCCTGCATGAAAGTGGCTTTGGCTTGGCTTCCCTTCAGCATAACTCTTCTCTGACTATCCTTCATGGCCTCAAACAGACCTGGTTTTTATAGATATGAAGTTGGTTATCCATCCCCAACTTCCTCCCAAAATCTGGCCTCCAAAATTGCCCAATATCTCCCAAAAATGGCCCAAATCCACTATTACAAGCATAAAAATCAAATATAAATCCATAAACTATATAAATAAACCCACTTTAGCTTTAATATGGGCATAAGCCCCTTATACCCAGTGCGCACCCCTAAATGTTCGGTCACATGTATTGATGTGGCCAAGCACCAGCCCATAGGGCTATGCGTTGGCCCCTTATCTTGAACTATATGGTCACATGTGGTAATGGTATAGGACCGTGCCCCGTACCCTACGCTAACAACCCAAACAATAAACCCCGGGTTACATGGAGCCGCCCAAGACCTCGCACTGGAGGTTTTGCTAACGCCCGTTTACAGTGGTCATATGTGGTAGATATTTAATCGTGGGCTGGGGTTATGCCCCAGCCCCTCTTCCTCTCCAATATGTTTCATATTTAAACTTAAATACATTGTTTATGGGTTGCTAATACAAGAACTACCCATTGGCACATTGGTAAGGGGACCTTTCCCAAGTCGTTGCTCCTCCACAGGTCAAGAGTTCGAGACTCGGGGAAGTCATAACAACTTTTGCATGTGCTATCGACCCAACCGCAGGGTGCCATGTGGCAACCCATGATTGGGCCACGTGGCACTTCCACAACCAATCAGACACTACCACTTGTCAAACATTGGTTCATCCACTTGTCTACCACGTACCTGTCCTGTCAGCATGCCAGTGTACTTTCCACGTCAGCCTGCTGACGTCATTACGTGCCACGTGTCACCTTTACAGTGGTGACACGTGTCATCCTCGGACTGGTCCAATTCACCTGCTGTAAACCTTTTCATCTGCCATGTGTCATATCTAGATGTTGCCACATCATCTGTACGTCTTTACAGTTTGTACAGTCAGCCTGCCACGTGGACTGTACGGACTGTACAGTCACCCCCTTTTTTTTTACCTGTTTGTGTTTTCGATCAGAATGCGATATCTTTTGCATACGGAGTCCGTTTGACAAAGTAAATATATGGCTGGAATCAGGAAGACGATATGGACGCAATGGAATTGGTTTCATCTAATTATGAGCACTTTCATTTTTGAGCCTTTTTAAGCCCTGTTAGACTCCTGGATCCGATTTTGGATCACCGACCCTATCACCACCTTTCCCAGACCTACGTTCATAGTCCAAGATAAGTAGTTTAGCTTGCCTCCATAGCTCCTCATATCCCTGACTCAAAAGAGCACTTAGCTCAGCTTCTATAGAGTATGGTTTTCAACTTGAGCTGCCTTAGTTGACCTCCACTTGTTATGCTCCAAGGCTTCCTTCCACCAAATATTTGTAACCAGACTGTTGCTTCTAACATGTGTGTAAAGGAAGTGCCCCACTCAAAAATACTTCCTTCAACTTTATTTTAACTACAGGTTATATCAACAAAAGAGCATTTAGGGATTCAACAACTCCCCAATCAACCAAAACTACATCTTACTTTCTTAAACACAGGTTTTGTATTTTCCTGTTCAACAACTCCAAGAATCTCGTCCACCATGTTTCCAGTATTCTTGCCCGCCATTCAAACCAGGTTCTCGCCCACCCATCTACTTTTCCATTCACTAGTAGTCTTGCCCACCATTCAAACCGGAGTCCCGAAACAGTGCAAGCAGATCAAATGCACTGCACCTCTAGTTTGCAGACATGCTTCACCTCACAAGACAAAGCCAATCCGGAAGCATGACTCGTGACACATTATTTTTTTGATATGTTCAACTCTATGTGGTGATGCTCTTATTTTTTTGGTATGTACAACTCTATGTGGTGATCCTCTTTTTTGAGTAGCATACATTCAATTTTAATTTTTAATTTCCCTTTGCATAATTCTTACACGATGAAAAAAGTATATTTTTAGATGGGTGCATCTTTGTGGGTATTTTATACGGAAAAAAGTATATTTTTAGATGGGTGCATCTTTGTGGGTATTTTATATGGATATTATAAATGTTAATTAAAATGTTTTATTTTATGGAAATTTAATAAAGATAATATTGATTATTTGAATCATTTGTTGTAATTTTCCTAATTTTTAGGTGATGAAAAAATTATTGTATTTTTATGATAGGTATTTTTTTGTTGGTATTTTTATATAGATATTGTAAGTGATAATTAAATTGTTTTGTTTTTATGAGAGTTTAATAAAAAAACTTGAATAATTTGTTGTATTATTTGAATTGATTTAAACATTTTTTAAAATTTCTAAATTACATTTTTTAATTTTAAAAACACAATTGTTATATAGTGAAATTACAGTGAACAATATGTCAAAAAGAATATTAAAAAACCAAAAAATGCCAGTAGAAAAGGTGTTTAAGTTAATGCTTAGTACATGTCATCTATATACGTTACATGATTGAACAAAATTAAAGGTATAAGTGAATGATCTTTTTATGTGTACATTTTATCTTTTGTTTTTATTATGACCATATAAAGTTGAGTGTACATCATGATGAGATAGGCTTGGCATGGTGGATGGTTGACCTCTATGTATTTTGATGAGAAAATGTGTTGAAACCATAATTATGGGTATTCAATGCACTACCTCAATTGTGCTAAAAAAAAATGTTCATTCTCTACAATTTCTTCCTTTTTCTAAGGAACTTTTGGTCCCTAATTAATATTATCGAAAAAATGGGCAATGCCCCTTATGTGGTCTATGGTGCAATGCCTTTGGTGGGTTTTTGTCACCGTTGAAAAGTGGCGTTGTAGGATGGTTCCCTCATGGGGTTCAAGGCATCACTTTAAAAGCTCTATAACATTTGGTGCAAAAAGCACTATGCGTCACCAAGTCAAATATCATGACACACACAACTACAACACCCTTGGCTCTGTGTGATAACAATGTTGATTACTTTTTTCAATTTTGAAACTAGAAAATAATTAAATAAGAAATTAATACATTGTTTTTTAAACATGCTTTCTACAAATTACTTGAAGGATCGGGAAAATTTGAAGGATCCATATGGCATTATATTTGTGGATCGTTATTATTTCATACCTTTGTAGATTCCATGACGAAGGAATACCACCACCTGCTCATCTAGGAATACATGTATATTATACCTTTTCAAGAAACTATAAGTCATTAGACTTGTTCATGAAATCATAACTAGACTTATCTACATCATCTTGAGTGTTGGTAAGGGCATTTCCATTTTCATCTTTCTTGTCTGTATAGTAGTATGCCTAATAAAAATGTAGATTTGAGGAGTTGGTTTTGTACATCCCCCATGGATCTAGGTTGTATCCTATCATGCCTCTATAGGAATTGAACTAATTTCTTAATGCTTACAGACAATGAATATATATTTCCTCCAAATCAAGAATGCCTTGTCTTTTCTTATTAAATTTAAATTTCATTCTTGTTTGTGGTAAGCACGGATATCCATTTCTCTTATGATGGGTAAGGAATTTACAAAAAAAAAAATTAGTTACCCTTTCTTCCTATATACAAACAAGAAATGAAGCATCCATAATTGTTAACTACATTAAGTTCAAATACCCTATTTTCATTAGGATCCAACATAGTAACCTAAGGGGACAATGTAAGGAAAAAGCCTCGAACATTATACTTTCGTAGAAAGACAAATACCCACCTTTTGAAACAAGTAGAAATCATGGAGAAGAAGCTATCAAANGATCCATATGGCATTATATTTGTGGATCGTTATTATTTCATACCTTTGTAGATTCCATGACGAAGGAATACCACCACCTGCTCATCTAGGAATACATGTATATTATACCTTTTCAAGAAACTATAAGTCATTAGACTTGTTCATGAAATCATAACTAGACTTATCTACATCATCTTGAGTGTTGGTAAGGGCATTTCCATTTTCATCTTTCTTGTCTGTATAGTAGTATGCCTAATAAAAATGTAGATTTGAGGAGTTGGTTTTGTACATCCCCCATGGATCTAGGTTGTATCCTATCATGCCTCTATAGGAATTGAACTAATTTCTTAATGCTTACAGACAATGAATATATATTTCCTCCAAATCAAGAATGCCTTGTCTTTTCTTATTAAATTTAAATTTCATTCTTGTTTGTGGTAAGCACGGATATCCATTTCTCTTATGATGGGTAAGGAATTTACAAAAAAAAAAATTAGTTACCCTTTCTTCCTATATACAAACAAGAAATGAAGCATCCATAATTGTTAACTACATTAAGTTCAAATACCCTATTTTCATTAGGATCCAACATAGTAACCTAAGGGGACAATGTAAGGAAAAAGCCTCGAACATTATACTTTCGTAGAAAGACAAATACCCACCTTTTGAAACAAGTAGAAATCATGGAGAAGAAGCTATCAAACACAAAACTTGAAAAAAAGATTCAATAATTGATTCCTCCTTGTAAATGTGTTTTCCAAAAATGGGTTATGATTGCAATACTAGGAGTGCTATCTAGGAGTGCTATCTAGTATTGCTACATGGTTCACAATGATGGAACTTCAGAAAAGGTTGAAACTATTATAGAAAGTTGACAATTAACTAGATGTATTCCACAAATATGCATTGGCAATATTGTTGGGTTGAGCACCCATTGGGATTTTTGCAAAGCCTACTCTTTGTTCACTTTTTCTTCCAAGCAACAAATTGCAAGAGAGCATTTTTTTCATTGGGAAAAATAAATAAATAATAAAATAAAAATCATAACTTTATTTAAATAAACTAAGTTACAATCCTCACATGCTTTGAAGAATGTCTTATACAACTCAATAACTTCACCAAAATTTCCAAATATCCTTCCAACCATGTACAAAATATAGGCTAACAACCTCAAAAACTACCAATAGTTTACCATGCGACCTATACATTGCATATGCATCCATTACAAATAGTCCACAGTCTAGTCTAAAACCTATCCAACATAATTAGATCAACCTATATCTAACTATCACATAGTTATCCAATGATGCAGTACGCGCCCAAGCACGTCTGCTCTCACCAGGACCTTCCTTTAGCTAGGCCCGAAGAGTTAAAATAACTCTTCAACCCCCTGTCGGGAGTTCTCAATACCCACAAACTTTCTTTGTGATCTCCCTTCTTCAAATCGGGAAATTGGACCTCGCGATATCGCGAGTCCTAAGCTCACGGAATCGAGCCTCACCAATCCCCGAATCCCGATGATCACTCGTCCATGGATTTCTTACCCCTGATCAGGAATTTACCCGTCAGGAAATCGGTACACATGAGGTCATAAATCCCTCACCTCGCGGATTCCCGATTCCCGATCTGCGATGGCGCTTAGCCTCGCTCCTCAGCCCCCTTTGTCTAACTCATTTCGCCGGTGACCGTTATCCACGAGACTAGGGTCCTTCTTTCCTATCGGAATTTCGAAGTTCGCGAGTTTACAATGCGAAGAACTCGCGTATTTGGAATCTCTGATCCCCGACTTCCGATGCCACCTGTCCTTTGTTCTGACACCTGTGGCCCACGCCCAAACGATGATCGGGAATTCGCGTTTCGAGAATTCGCGATTCCTGCTACGCAATGTCACAGACCCTTCCAAATCTCGATCTCCGATATGGATTGACACATGTCGAATCCAAGTGCTATAGCTGTGGGACCCCTCACAGTTCGTAGTTTCACGACTTCTCCGTGATTCTCTCGACGCCAAAATCTCCGAAGTGCCGAACCCCGATGCACACGCGGGCGCTCTCCTCCATGTCACCCTTTCCTTGTCGCACTATCGGGTATCGCAGGATCGTGATTTCAATTGTAGCATTTCCTTTACATGGGAAAATCCTGAATACCGAAACCCCGACCCTCCATATTTCTGACATGTACCCAGTCTGGGATCTACGGCTATACACCTTTCGGAAAATTGCGGATCGCGATTTCTTCCTATGAGATTTCTATGACTCTGGAAACTCCGATTCTCCGATGAGTCGAGTCTCGATGAGCTCTGACTCTTTCCCTGCGCGTTAAAGCTTAACCTCTACGCAATTTTCCTAAGATCTGACGACTTTCGGGACTTCGTTGATCTCCTCTGTGAATCCTGATCGTCAACTCCTCCTCCTTGAGGATTTTCTTGAAAATGAATAAGTGCTTCTGTCGGGACTTGTTCTCCAAGCCTGCGCTTGCAGCTCCTGCCCANACACGAACCTTCCTTGACCCAAACCCCTTGGGCTCTCTTTCAACAGTACCATGAAGGAACTATCCCTCTTGAGCTTGCACGCCCTGCTTGTGCTCAGCCTTCAACGCTTTCCAAGTGTTGAATCTTCAGACTCTGCACACTTCCTATAGCAGCAGTCCTTAGCTCCTTTTGCTCAGATGCACAACTGAGACTTCTTCTTGAGCCTGCACCTCCCTTGCACGGCTTTAACGACCCAATTCAACTTCTGGACAAACAAGAACAAAAGTTAAACTATCGAGCCCTCATCAACGCACTCCTTGCGGATGAATTCGACTGCACTCCTTGCAAGAATCCCTTGGCTCAGATAGAGAAACAATTGAAACTCATTCCCTCTCTCTCAGTAAGACTTCATATTGAATCCCTGAAATCACATGCACAGCATATACAGAGCAAATGCATAACCAGAAAACAAACATTCATGAGCACATAAACCACATACACAGAGAAACAACACCAGACATGAATTTGAATCAAGGACTCTCTTCTATTAACTCAAATCTGTACATGGGTGTTCTTCGTACAATTCTCTGCTTGCTCTCCTCTCTGAATGCTTCTGAATAATCTGAATAATATTACAATGTACAAAGGAGGGTGTCTATATCCTCTTTCCCTCTCGAACTCTAAACTGTCTAATCTGGAAATAAAACCCTATCTACCTGCATTAACTAAAGTAAATGTCATCTATCTACTTCAGACAAGAGCGTAAGGCTCGAGGTCTGATACAACATATAACAGGCGCTCCTTCATAAATGTTTCCCTGAAGGATAATGTGCTTCATCTTTAGTGAAATTTCAAAAAGTCATCAAGCATATATGTCATGTGTTCAAAAACACATGCGCTGGCTCCACGCTGGCTTTGGTAGTCGCGATGCTCCGGCATCATACTCCTCGGCTTGAACACTTTCATGGGCTCCTGTCCATGAGCTCCTACACGGTCTGTCTATGCTTTTGAATGACTACTTCTGTCTCCCAGATGGCATCCTCCACTGGGTGGTTCTTCCATTTCACCAGATACTCGAAGTATTGCTTCCGTCTGGTTCTTTTGCTGACTCTTCTGTCAAGTATCCGCTCCATCTGTGGCCTTTCTACAATCGGCATCTGCTTCTGCCACTGAATTTCTGGCTGCTCATCACTCCCAGCTCCTGCTTCCTCAGTCTTATAGGGATATAAGTCTGAGACATTGAATGTCGGAGATATTCCAATGTCATCCAGCAATTCAATCTCATTAGCATTTTCTCCCAATTTCTTTAGGACTCTGCATGGCCCAATTTTCTTCATTTTCAGCTTGTTGTATGTTCCCCTTAGGAACCTTTCCTTCCTTAGATGTGCCAGAACTAGATACCCAACCTCAAATTGAAGTTGTCTCCGATGTTGATCTGCTTTGCGTTTATATTCCTGGTTCGACTCCAGCAATCGCTGCTTCACCCTGCTATGAAGTTCTTCCATCGCCTCTGGGAATTCTTCAGCGCTCGCGCTCTGAGTCATGATTTGTTCCGAATCCCTCATCTCAGATACACCTTTCGGCTGTCAGTCGTATACTATCTCAAACGGACTTTTCCCTGTGCTTCAATTCATCGAATCGTTGTAAGCGAATTCTTCCTGTGGCAACACATTTTCCCAGCTGTTGTGGTGCTCCGTCACTAGGCTTCTGAGTAAGTCTCCCAGACTTCTATTTACAACCTTCGTTTGCCCATCCGTCTGAGGATGATAGGCTGAACTAAACATCAAGTTAGTTCCCATATTCTTCCAGAGTGTCCTCCAGAAATGTCCAATGAACTTTGTATCCTTGTCCGATACAATGCTTCTAGGTAGTCCATGAAGTCTAACAACCTCCTTGAAAAACAAGTTTGCGATGTGAGTCGCATCGCTGGTCTTCTAACACAGAATAAAATGTGCCATCTTTGAAAACCTACCAACTACCACAAAGATGGAATCATGTGCTCTTTGTGTCCTCGGCAGTCCTAGTATGAAATCCATGTTGATCGCCTCCCATGGCCTTTCTGGTATGGGTAATGGTTGATAAAGACCTGCATTTTGCTTTCTACCCTTAGAATGTTGGCAAACTTTGCACCTGTCAACAAAATTCCTGACATCTATTTTCATCTTCGGCCAGAAGTATGCTTCGCTCAGCTTTGCGAATGTCTTGTCGTGGCCAAAATGCCCCGCTAATCCACCACTGTGCTTCTCCTTTAGCAGGTTCTCCCTCATGGAGCAATTTGGAATGCATAACTGGTTTCCTCTGAACAACAGTCCATTCTGAATCATGTAATCCATCCACGGGCTTCTGTCTCTGAGAACTAGATTCTCAGCTGCCTCGTATGCCTCTGCAAAATATGCATCACCTGCATACATGTCTTCCAGGTTTTCAAAACCCAATGTCTTGACTCAGAATTCCTGCAGCAACAAACACTTCCTGCTCAAAGCACCAGCCACTTTGTTAGCAGTCCCTGAAATGTGTTTAATTACAAATGTAAAATTCTGCATATACTCTACCCATTTTTCATGTTTTTGGTTCAGCTTCTCCTGCTAATTTACAAACTGTAATGCATGATTATCACTATACAATACAAATTCTTTTGGGATCAAGTAATGCCTCCACTTCTTTAACGCCTGTATAATGGCATAAAATTCCTTATCATACGTGGAATATTTCACCTTTGCCTCATCCAGCTTCTCATTGAAATAAGCAATTGGTCGGTCCTCCTAACTCAAGACTGCTCCTATGGCAAATCCACTTGCATCACACTTTACCTGAAAAACTTTTTGAAAATCTGGCAACACTAACACCGGTTGTTCGGTGATCTTTCGCTTCAACAGATTGAAGCTCTTCTCTGCCTCTTCAGTCCAATGAAAATATTTATGTCTTTTCCTGACTGTGTCCATCATTGCTGCGCTAATCCCACTGAAATTCCTAATGAACTTTCGGTAGAAACTAGCCAAACCATGGAGACTCCTCACCTCAAAAACATTTCTTGGTGATGGCCAATTCTTTATTACAGCCACTTTACTTGGATCCATCTTCAATTCATTTGCCGATATGACAAACCCCAAGTAAATGAGTTGCTTCTTCATAAATGAAGATTTTCTTACGTTGATCAATAGCTTCTCTTGCTATAGCTTTCTCATTACTGCAGCTAAATGCTTCAGATGTTCCTCTCTTGACTTGCTGAAAATCAATATGTCATCTAAATAAACAATGACAAACTTACCAATGAATTCTTTCAGCACTTCATTNCACCTGGAAAACTTTCGAAAAATATGGCAACACCAAAACCGGCTATTCGGTGATCTTTCGCTTCAACAGATTGAAGCTTTTCTCTACCGCTTCAGTCCAATGAAAAGATTTATGTCTTTTCTTGACAGTGTCCATCATTGTTGCGCTAATTCCGCTAAAATTTCAGATGAATTTCCTGTAGAAACTCGCCAGTCCATGGAAACTTCTCACCTCGAAAGCATTTCTTGGTGATGGCCATTTCTTAATTACCTCCACTTTACTTGGATCCATCTTCAGTTCATTTTCCGATATGACAAACCCCAAGTAAATGAGTTCGGTCTTCATAAATGAAGATTTCCTCATATTGATCAACAACTTCTCCTGCTGTAGCTTCCTCATTATTGCAGCTAAATGCTTCAAATGTTCTTCCTTTGTTTTGCTGAAAATCAATATGTCATCTAAATAAACAATGACAAACTTACCAATGAATTCTTTCAGCACTTCATTCATCAGCCTCATGAATGTACTTGGCGCATTCGTCAAGCCAAACGGCATGACTAGCCATTCGTATAACCCTTCGTTGGTCTTGAAGGCTGTCTTCCACTCATCGCCTTCCCTCATGCGAATTTGATGGTATCTGCTTTTCAAATCAACCTTTGAAAAATAATTGGCTCCACTCAGGCAATCCATCAGATCATCCATTCTCAGCAATGGGAACCTATACCTGATGGTAATCTTGTTAATGGCTCTGGAATTTGTACACATTCTCCAGCCTCCATCTTTCTTTGGGTTGAGTACCGTTGGAATGGCACACGGACTTAAACTTTCCCTGACCAGTCCTTTGTCCAATAACTCCTGGACCTATTTCTTAACCTCCTTGTTCTCCTGAGGCATCAACCTATACGCGGCCTTATTCGGTAAACTTTCTCCCGGTACAAGGTCTATGTGATGACTTATGCTCCTTATTGGCGGCAACGAATGAGGTAATTCGTCCACCACTATATCAACAAACTCCTCAAGTAGTTTCTGAATTTCTTCTGGCAAATCGTCCACTCTTGTGCTGGTCAAAATGATTTTGGGTTTTCTGACCACAAAGAATTGTGGATCCTCCTTCTTCTTTACTTCTGCTAGAAGTTCCTTCCCACTCATGAGAAGTATCCTGTTGTTCACTTCCGGTTTTACCTCCTTATATTTTATCGGAAGTAGCATGTGTGTTCTCCCATTCTTCTCCAGGGTATACGTATTCATCTTCCCATCATGAATGACATTTCTATCATACTGCCATGGTCTTCCTAGCAATAAATGACATACATCCATAGGAATAACATCACAGAGAATTTTATCATTATATCCTCCGATTTTAATGTCCACTAAGCACTGTTTAGTGACACTCACCTGATGTCCCTTCTGTAACCATGAGACTTTATATGGACTCGGGTGATCAGTCGTCTCCAGTTCTAGTTTCTCCACCATCTCGATTGAAACGAGATTGTCAGTGCTCCCTCTGTCCACAATGACTTTGCACTTTCTATCTTTGGTCTTGCATGCGGTTATGAACAGTCTGCTTCTCTGAGCTGTGTCCTCCACCTCCTTCTCGGGTGTTACTAGAACTTTACGCATCATTAACGACCTTCCGTCTTCTACGTCTTCTGTTTCAGCAGCTCGCCTTTGTGCCTCGGCGATATGAACTTCTCCTTTATCTATCTTCCTATCTGGACAGTCAACTGCTTTGTGCCCATTCTTCCCACATGTGTAGCATGTGATGATTCCTCCTCTTCCTCTACCTCGCCCTCTGGTATGAGGAAAAGTATTTACATCGACGTATCCTTCACTCTGTTCTGCCTGCTGCATTCGTTGTTCAGCGTGCTGGCCTCGCTGAGAACTTCCACCTCTTTCCATTTTGGTCTAAAGCTTCTTCCAGTCATACTTAGATTTCTGGAACCCATCTTGGGCAACTGATTTTCCTCTCGGCTGGCTCTTGCCTCTGCCTCGCTGTGTTGGCCTTCAGCTTAGCTTCTCTTCTGCCTTTAATGCCATCTGATATGCATCTTCTATTGTTCTGATGGTTTTCATACTCATCTCGTCCTGGATATCGTATCTTAAGCCATTCATATACCTGGCAACTTTTTCATCATCGCTCTCCCGATGACCTGCTCTAATATTGAGCTTGTAAAATTCTTCGGTATACTCCTTCACCGTCATCAACTTCTGTCTCAGGTTCTGCATTCTCCTGAACAGTGTGATATGATAATCCCTTGGGATGAATTTTGCCTTCATCTTCGCAATCATTCGATCCCATCTTTTGATCTTTTGTTTCCCTTTGGAACGTCTATCTTCCTGAAGCTCTTCCCACCATAATGTTGCGTGTCCTTTCAATTTAGTGACAGCATGCCTTACCTTTTTATCCTCTTCGATATCCTCGTAATTGAAGTAGGTATCAAGAGCTCTAATCCAGTCCAACAGCTCTTCTGCATCCAGACTTCCTTCATAAGTTGGAATGTCCATTTTCGTCTTCAAACTCATCCGAGCGATAGCCTTAATTAACCGCTCATTGGCTGCATCTTTGGCTGCAACTTCTCCTTGCTGTTCAGCTTTAGCTTCACCTTCGAAGTCACTTAGATCTCCAGCATTTGTTGTGCGTCTCTGCACTGCTTCCATGTCTTCCAATCTCGCTCTGAGATCACGTATCTGCCTTTCCATCTCAGGATTCCCTGTCGGCCTACCTCTTCTTCGCATATCCCTATCCTCTGGATCAGGCGATTTCCTTTCTTGTCTGGGCGGCATGGTGAATTTTCTTCCTCTACTATGGAAAGCAAGAATTTCCCGCTCTAATACCACTTGTTGCAGTACGCGCCCAAGCATGTCTGCTCTCACCAGGACCTTCCTTTAGCTAGGCCCGAAGAGTTAAAATTACTCTTCAACCCCCTGTCGGGAGTTCTCAATACCCACAGACTTTCTTTGTGATCTCCCTTCTTCAAATCGAGAAATCAGACCTCGCGATATCGCGAGTCCTGAGCTCACGGAATCGGGTCTCACCAATCCCCGAATCCCGATGATCACTCATCCATGGCTTTCTTACCCCTGATCGGGAATTTACCCGTCCAGAAATCGGTACACACGAGGTCACAAATCCCTCACCTCGCAGATTCCCGATTCCTGATCTGCGATGGTGCTTAGCCTCGCTCCTCAACCCCCTTTGTCTAACTCCTTTCGTCGGTGACCGTTATCCACGAGACTAGGGTCCTTCTTTCCTATCGAAATTTCAGAGTTCACGAGTTTACAATGCGAAGAACTCGTGTCTTTGGAATCTCCGATCCCCGACTTTCGATGCCACCTGTCCTCTGTTCTGACACCTGTGGCCCACACCCAAACGATGATCGAGAATTCACGTTTCGGGAATTCACGATTCCTGCTGTGCAATGTCACAGACCCTTCCAAATCTCGATCTCCGATATGGATTGACACCTGTCGACTCCAAGTGCTATAGTTGTGGGACCCCTCGCAGTTCGTAGTTTCGCGACTTCTCCGTGATTCTCTTGACGCCAAAATCTCCGAAGTGCCGAACCCTGATGCACACGTGGGCGCTCTCCTCCACGTTACCCTTTCCTTGTCGCGCTATCGGGTATCGCGGGATCACGATTTCAATTGTAGCGTTTCCTTTACATGGGAAAATCCCGAATACCGAAACCCCAACCCTCCGGATTTCTGACACGTACCCAGTCCGGGATCTACGGCTATACTCCTTTCGAAAAATCGTGGATCGCGATTTCTTCCTATGAGAGTTCTATGACTCTGGAAACTCCGATTCTCCGATGAGTCGAGTCCCGATGAGCTCTGACTCTTTCCCTGTGTGTTAAATCTTAACCTCTACACAATTTTCCCGAGATCTAACGGCTTTCAGGACTTTGTTGATCTCCCCTGCGAATCTTGACCATCGACTCCTCCTCCTTGAGGATTTTCTTGAAAATGAATAAGTTCTTATGTCGGGACTTGTTCTCCAAGCCTGCGCTTGCAGCTCCTGCCCGAAACCTTCCTCGACATGAACCTTCCTCAACCCAAACCCCTTGGGCTCTCTTTCAACAGTACCACGAAGGAACTATCCCTCTTGAGCTTGCGCGCACTACTTGCGCTCAGCCTTCAACGCTTTCCAAGTGTTGAATCTTCAGACTCTGCACACTTCCTGCAGTAGTAGTCCTTAGCTCCTTTTGCTCAGATGCACAACTGAGACTTCTTCTTGAGCCTGTGCCTCCCTTGCATGGCTTTAACGACCCAATTCAACTTCTGGACAAACAAGAACAAAAGTTAAACTATCGAGCCCTCATCAATGCACTCCTTGCGGATGAATTTGACTGCACTCCTTGCAGGAATCCCCTGGCTCAGATAGAGAAACAATTGAAACTCATTCCCTCTCTCTCAGTAAGACTTTAGATTGAATCCATGAAATCACATGCACAACATATACAGAGCAAATGCATAACCAGAAAACAAACATTCATGAGCACATAAACCACATACACAGAGAAACAACACCAGACATGAATTTGAATCAAAGACTCTCTTCTATTAACTCAAATCTGTACATGGGTGTTCTTCATACAATTGTCTGCTTGCTCTCCTCTCTGAATGCTTCTGAATAATCTGAATAATATTACAATGTACAAAGGAGGGTGTCTATATCTGTTTTCCCTCTCGAACTCTAATCTGTCTAATCTAGAAATAAAACCCTATCTACCTGCATTAACTAAAGTAAATGCCATCTATCTACTTCAGACAAGAGCATAAGGCTCGAGGTCTGATACAACATACAACAGGCGCTCCTTCATAAATGTTTCCCTGAAGGATAAGGCACTTCATCTTTAGTGAAATTTCAAAAAGTCATCAAGCATATATGTCATGTGTTCAAAAACACATGCGCTAGCTCCACGCTGGCTTTGGTAGTTGCGATGTTCCTACATCATCCAAGTAGCTCCCACTCCATACAAAACTGAAAAAAACACCTCAAAAAGTCTCATATCAGACCACAATTCCATCCTTTATGTTATTAATGTAAGACACCAAAGAACTGTAAAAAGAAAGGAGGGTGATCATATTTAGCCTCCAAACCATCCACTTCCTCTCAAATATGCTAAAGCCCAACATCTAGTAGACTTCCACCATTGGATAAACCACCAACCAAGGAGTTTATTTCTGTATAGACATGTTGAAATGAGATAGAATCAAAATGAGAAATTAAAAGTTAAATCTCCTCATATATGGGTATCGACATGAAATTGTCCAAAGTAATAGACCCTTCATCTAATTTATCTCTAGAAGAGAGCCCCAAATATTTGAATTTTTTAAACACCTTCATCTATCACAAGAGATAGTATTAGCTTTCATTCCATTAATTCAAATTTGTTATTGGAGTTATTTCCTAATCCTACTTTGAATCTAATTGAACGATATTTCCATCATATATAAAATGCCTCTAGTGTAATGTAACTAGGGAGGATAACTTGGGGTAGCTAGGGAGGTACCCAAGGGGATAATGAATGTAATGTGGCCATAATAATGGAATAGGCGTACTATGTAATTAAAAGGAAATAATACAATAATAAAGGGTAGTTTACATAGCACCCCTAGGAATAATCATGAGAAATTATAAATACACACGAGTATCACTGCATTGGGTGTGTTGGATTGTATTGTTTTGTAGCAGGTATGGCTTGTGGAGTGTTTCCTTCCGTAAGGAGTATTTGATGGTGTTACCTTACCTTAAGGGTTCTTCTCTCTATATTTTTTTGTTGTCTATGGTGAATGTTTTGGTATCTTGGATGTTGTAGGGTTTATTTATGAAGTTTTATGGTGGATTATTTTTTATATATCTGAAGTTTTACTACAATTGGTATTAGAGCTCTTTCTTGGGCATGAAGTGGGAGAATTTTTTTTCTACTTTTGCAGATTTTTTATCGGAAAAAGAGGATGATAGTATTCAAGTTGATTTATGAAACTTTATGTGTATAATTGAAGAAAGAAACCATACATCTAAATTCCTCTTCAACAAATACCCAATTTAAAAAAAAAAAAACATCCAAATTGGAGTCCGATAAGTGGAGATGATTCAAAATTTGCATTTTTTTAGGGTTTTTTCTAGTGACGGCCACAAATTTCTTAGATTGGATATATTTTGATAGAGTGAACAGATTTCAAACAAACTCATGGCAGTGGATCTCGAGAAGTCACGGCATTTCATAAATGGGGTCATAATAGCTAATCCAAGAAGTATAACAAAAGTTATGATCATTTTACCTTTTTGGCCTCAAACCCTAACTACATAAAGGAGTTCCATTGCAAAGTGATTTAGAACATAATTTTCTTTCTTCCTATTGTCTTCATCATTGATAGATATTTTGAGTACATCAACATAGCTTTTATATTTTCCTTCATTTACTCTCTTCGGTAGCTATGTAGCTTTTGAATCTTCTTTGGTGGTCATGTAAATACTATCATAGCCCAGACTAGTCTTAATGAATGGATACCTTTGACAATTGATAATATTATCTAAGGTTTTAATACTCTTTTCAAACTTTAAGCTTCTATTCAAATTAATAGTTTTTTTCTCCAGTGCCTTTCTTAATGAAACAATTTTAGATTCTATCTTTTCGTAGTTTTCTTCCTTTTCTTTCAGTGGGATTCTCACTTCTTATATCCTTCTTACCTCTTCTAATTGAACCTTTAGGTTCATGATAGTATTTTCTATTTCTTCAAGGCTGTGTGACATTTTGCCTTTTGAATCACGAACATCTTCTTCATATTTCTGCAGTTGCTCCTTTTGTTTCAAATTCTTTTTCCTAAGCTTCTTTATTTCGTGTAAGGCACACATGAGTTCCTCTTCAAGATCCACTTCCCCATTTGTTTCAACATTTTCTTCCTCTTCTGAATCCGTCATTTCTTTCCCTTTTTCTTCATCAATCTTTGTTTCGATTGCTATAAAGAGAGTTTCTTCTCTATCACTATTGAAACAACTTTCACTGCTTTCTTCAGATGAGTCACTAACCCCTTTTGAGTAGAGAATCTTCTTCTACCGACAAGAGTTCTTCTTCTTTTCACACTTATCTTTTTTGTGGTTCATTTTATGTTGATGTTGTTTGCTCCCTTTCTTTACATTATTTTCTTCTTCATCATCGCTACTTTCATCCTTTGCATATGGACACTTAGCAGCAAAATGTCCTACTTTTCCACAATTAAAACATTTAAAGGGTAGCCTACCTTTGTATTTTCCATATCCCATTTTGAGTTTTCTCACAAAATGCGCTTCCTTTACGTATGGTTCATAGCCAGAGCAATCACTTGATTTTTGTTCTTTGTTATTCATCTTCTCTGAGGCTTTGAAAGTTTCTTATTTCTTTGATGGATTTTCTTTTCCAGACCTCATTTCATATGTAGTGGGAATCCCATGCAATATATCCATTGTCAATTTATCGATATCCTTCATTTCTTCAATAGTGGAAACTTTCGCATCAAATCTTAAGGGGAATGACCTTAACACCTTTTGTACAATCATCAGTTCTTCAACTGTTTCACCAAGTCCTCTGATGGTGTTGAAAATTTCATCCACGCTGAGGAGATAGGCTACAACATTTTCTTCATCTTTCATTTCCAAACTCTCGAACTGTTTTCTATGGGTTTGGAGCTTTTCCTTCTTAACCTTGTCATCGCCTTCATAAATATTTTGGATCTTGTCCCAAATTTCTTTTCCCGATTTACAATGCATCACCTTAAAAAACTTAGATTCTGATAGACCGCACAAGATGGAATTCATGGATTTTTCAATGTTTTCACTAGGCTTCTTCCTTGTCATATATGTTGGTGGAGTTGTTGGGGTTGTATAACCAGTCACAACTGATTTCCAACTGTCAAAACCAAGATCCATTAAATAGGTTCACATCCTTATGCTCCAAAAGGAATAGTTTGTTATGTCAAACAATAAAGCCTTGTTTGTGGAGAAACCTTCTTGGCAGGCCATGTTTTCTCCTGAGATCTACCTTCCAGTGATTAGACTATTTCCAAATGAACTTACTCTAATACCAATTGTTGAGAACACACTTATACTAAGAGGGGGGTGAATTAGTATAAGACAATATTTTATTTATTTAAACATTCATCAACCATAAGAAAGCAATGGTAAATAAGATTAACCATGATACACAAAATTTACATGGAAACACTTTCAAGAGAAAACCACAAAAACTCTTCTTTATAATTTTGTAGGCACCAACCTACTATTACAAAAATTTGTAGTCACCAACTTACCAGAGACACCAATCCCCACTAGTACAAATCCTGCTAGGCACTGACCTACTCTTGTAGGTATTCATAGGCACCAACCCACTGGAGACACCAATCCCCACCGCTAAGCACCAACTTAGCAAGAGACGCTAATCTCTTTGTTTGAATGGCACCAACCGTTAATTATAATATAAATTCTTCAAAATATGATGAACATTCACATTTCCTTCACCATGTCTACCCGTTACTTTTACCTTTACCATATATGCTTGTTACTTTTGCCTTCACCAGATCTATTCGCTATTTCTCCCTTCATGAGATCTATTTGCTAGATCTTCCTTCACAAGATTTGTTCTCTAGATCGTCACAGACTTAGTCACTCTCTCCTTTTGGAATGATATTTAATCTTTACTCATATCATATTATCCTCCTTAAATATTACATTTCTGCTCATCACACACTCCGCTTCAAATATTACATTTATTTATATACATCATCATGACCCATTTTGAAGAGATGTGTTGATTCAATAATTAAATAATTAATTCTTTTTATTTCACCTCTTCACATACCATGGGATTGAAACCACCAATTGTAAAATATTTCTTTGAATTTTTAAATGCACTTGTACTTCCAAAACCACAGACTTGTAAAATATTTCCTTTCACTTTTTTACATGCACTTTTACTTCCAAAAGCACGGACTTAAAACCACGGGCTTGTAAAATATTTCTTTGAATTCTTTACGTGCACTTTTAAATATACTTGCAAAATTCACTTTTTACTTTTTCATGTGCACCCCTTTTTTATTATACTTGTAAACTATGCTCCCCCTTGCTTGAAAATTCCTTAGCATAACATCAATGAAAACATGTTCCTTTTAATGCCTTAATATGATATCAATGATAACATGTTCAACATCAACCAAAATTTTTACTCCAAAAACCTTGAAACTCACGGGCTACATCAAGCATCAAAAAGTCATAGTTCTTGTTGACAATGGAAATACTCACAATTTAATTCACAAGAAAGTGGTAGAAGAAGCCCATTGGTTTTTACACTTAGTGCACAACTTTTCAAATCATGATCGCTAGTGGAGTTATGATGAAATGTGGGGGAAGAAGTGAAAATGGAAAACTCTAGATGGGAGACTATTAGCTCAAAGCCCATATGTTTTCCATATATATGGGTGTTTGTGATATAGTATTAGGGGAATAATGGATACACACATTGGGACCAATCACCATGGATTTCAAGGAACTATATCTGAGTTTCACTAAATAGGGCCATGTACACAACCTTTGAGGGCTTCATGCAACACTCTTAAAATAGTTGTCTCTCATTGTATGGAGAAGTTATTAAAGAAATGCCACTTTGGAATTATTGCCAAATTTAATTCCATATAGGTCATGGATAATTTGACACAATAAATCCAACCAAACTTGCAGATAGTTCTTGGCAAACATCATCAGTTCTTTGAGACATCATATGGTTTATCCCCTTCTCAAGGAGAGCATGACCATGGAATTCCCCTGATTCCAGAAATTCAACCACCAAATGTACATCCTTATCGACACCCTTTTGCACAAAAGAATGAAATAGAAAATATCATTTAGGAATTATTGGAGGTAGGGGTCATACGTCCCAACACAATCCATTTCTCATCACCAATAATAATGGTGTTAAAGAAGGAAGGAAATTGGTGCATGTAACTTGATTTTTGGGATCTTAATAAGTTGACAATCAAGGAAAATTTTCCTGTCCCATTTATTGATGATCTATTGGATGAACTTCATGTAGAATTTTTTTTCACTAAGCTTGATTTACATTCAGGATACCACCAAATTAGGATGAAAGAGATAAACATCTCTAAAACACCCTAAATTAGGATGAAAGAGATGAACATCCCTAAGAACCCTTCAGAACACACAAATGTCATTATGAGTTTTTGGTGATGCCTCTCCGTCTTTTTAATGCTCCCTCCACCTTCCATAAATTGATGAAAAATATTTCAAACCTTTCCTACACAATTTTGTGTTGGTCTTCTTCAATGATATCTTGATTTATAGTAAAGCACAAGAATCAAACATAGATCATGTTGATAAGTCATTGCAACTCTTGAGAGACAACCAATTATTCTTGAAGCACTCCAAATATGCTTTTGGGGCCCCCAAGGTTGAATATTTGGATCACATTGTAAGTAAGGAGGGAGTAAGGGTTGATCCCAAGAAAATTGTTTCTATGCAACATTGGCCTCGTTCGAAAACACTAAAGAGATTGAGGGGATTCTTAGGACTTACAGACTACTACAGGAAATTTGTGAAAAATTATGGCAAAATTGTAGCTTCCCTAACTTCACTCTTTAAAAATAATGTCTTTGTCTGGAGTGAGGTAGTAGAACAAGCCTTCACTGCTTTAAAGGATGCTAAGTGCACTACTCCAGTATTAGTAATGACTAACTTTAATAAGATTTTTTTCTTGGAATGTGATGCCTCAGGAAGAGGTCTTAGAGTAGTATTGATGCAAGAAGGATGCCCCTTGGCATTCACGAGTAAGCAATTGTGTGACTGCAATTTGGGAAAATCCATAGATAAGAAGGAAATGATGGCTATCATTCATGTAGTGAAGACTTGGCGCCCATATCTCATAGGGATGTGTTTTCATATCAAGATTGACCATCATAGTCTAAAGTGCTTCCTTGAACAATGGTTGTCTTCACTAGAGAAACATAAATGGGTCACCAAGATGATGGGGTATGATTATGAGATCATATATAAGAAGGGTAAAGAAAATGTTATGGCTAATGCTTTATCTAGACAATTTGAGGAGGATGGGTCACTCCTTGCCTTATCATTACCAAGTCTAGGATGGCTCAAGGAATCCCATGGCGAATTACTAGAAAATAGTACTTTAAGGTAGCTCATCCAAAAGATTTAAGTAAATCCCAACCCACCTAAAAGTTATACATGGCAATAAAATACATTTCAATATAAAGGGTACATTTTTTTGGAACAAGATTCAACCCTAAAACAATGAGTCTTAGAGGAGCTACATTAATCACCGATAGTGAGTCACTTCGACTTTCATAAAACTTATGAAAGAACTAAGTGTTCATTATTCTAGGATGGCATGAAAAGAAATATTCAAGATTTTGTAGCATCCTATGACTCTTTCCAAATAAAAAAAAGGAGAGACGATGAAAATCCTAAGGGTATTGCAACCACTACCAATCCCAACACAGATTTATACACACATTTCAATGGATTTTATCGCGGGACTTCCACAAGTGGGAAACAAATCAATGATCATGGTGGTTGTTGATCGTCTTTCAAAATATACTCATTTTTGTGCCCTTAGACCTTCATGGATAAGATCTTTAAGCTACACAGTATGCCTACTTTCGTTTTCTGAGATCATGACCCTACATTCACTAGCAAATTTTGGTTGGAGCTATTTGAACTTCAAGGAACACAGCTGGATATGAGAAATGTATATCATCCTCAAATTGATGGTCAAACATAAGTGGTCAACATGTGCTTAAAAACCTATTTGAGATGCTTTTCTTCCGAAAAGCCACACCAATAGGCACAATGGCTTCCACTTTCCGAATGGTGGTACAACACTACTTATCATGGAGCTACAAAATGACACCATATGGAGTTGTTTATGGCCAAAGCCACTTGTTAATGGAATTCTATATACCAGGTGCATTTAAGGTTCATGCTTTATATAGAATGCTTCACACCATAGAAGCCATTATCTATATTCTTAAGTACAACTTGGTCATGACACAAAATTGAATGAAACAACAAATTGATGAACATAGATTTGAACATTCTTTCATCGAAAGGGATCAAGTGTTTATTCTCCTATATCCTTATAAATAGTCATCATTCAAAGATAAAATTCCCTAGAATCTAGTTCCTAAGTTCTATGGTCCCTATCAGATAATACAATGCATTGGTCAGGTTTCCTACAAGATGGCTATCCCAGCCCACTCCAATATTCATCTAGTCTTTCATGTGTCCTATTTAAAGAAGGTCATGGGATCAAATTGCATAGTGCAAACCAACCTACCAGAACTTGAAAAAGAAGGTTCCATTTGGTCCCAACCGAAAGTAGTATTGGATACCAAAGAGAGTCAGTTGCACCAACATACAATCACAGAAGTATTGATTGAGTGGAAAGATATGCAACTGGAAGATGACACATGGGAACCATCAACAATTCTACAACAATTTCTTCACCTTCAGCCTTGAGGACAATGTTTATTTTTAAGGGTGTGGGGGGGGCATGTTAGGGTCCTACCCTAACCCTCTTGCTTAGATACTTTATTAATGTATGAGGCCACCTTCCTTGAATAAGGCCCATTAAATAGTTAGTTAATAGTCACTCATTGTAAAAATGGTCATTTTTATTGTTAAAATTCTTCTTAAGCAGTTAAGTGTGTATAGTATTCTTTAACTTTAGTCTGTTAAAAAAAATATTGCATGCATAAGGATCACTGAAAGAAATACATCCACAGTATACACACGATATATCCTAGGAAACCCTCATGGGGGAGAAAACTCAGCAAAGCTTCTTTAGTATAGATTCTTCAACAAGTATAATGTCTCTCTCAAGAGAGATCTCACCAAAACAAAATATCCACCAGAAACCCTAACCGGAATAGAGTAGTGCACCACTAGACCAAGATAGTACTTCACCAAATAACCAAAACCCTTTATTGAAACACCCCTCCTTTGTAGTTCTGTCACTCCTTCTATGTAGTTGTGTCACTCCAAGAATTACACACTGTATGAGAGAGCTACTTGTGTGTGTCTCCAAATGAGGTGCTAGGCCTCTTATAAATACTAGTTGGACTTCCCAAAATAAGGTTAGGGCTGACCTATCCACTTTACCCTTCTAATTTACTTTTGATATGTCAAGTCACAATAGGGTCGACTTTTACTAAGGCATAATAGGGATGACTTAACAAATATGATATAACATTATTATTAAGGGTTTTGTCTTGGTCAAATACAATATGAATATAATGATAATATCTTTTGAAGCTACTCAAAATTCAACACTCCCTCTTAGCAAGGAAGGTATTCTTCTAGCACGATCACCATGACTTCTTCTGCTCTTTTGTACACTTCACCATTGACTTGTTAAATTTCCACAAATTTATATTGAATAATTTTTGTAACCACATCAACATCCAGGGTCTCATCATCCATCTGAGATTTATGTCATCAGGGCGCTTTCACTCGCCAGCTCACACAAAGTCTGGCATATAGTTCCACAATGAGAATCATGTAGACAACAACCAAGAGTTAAGAGGATCTATAATAATCTCACCAAGCCATTGGAAATGTTAGTAGTGGAGTGAAAGGGGATGTCATCACATCAACTTGGGACATGCACCCCAAAGTCCACCGAACTTCTTCAACACTTTTTATGTTTTCTTTTTTTAAATAGAAATTTCCCATGTTTTTAGTTGGAAAGGACTATCTCCTAAGATGTGCTTGAGGGATTCTTGGGAATTTTAAAAAGGGTGCAAGCATCAAAATGTTGGACATCGAATGTAAGTGAATTGAGAAAAACTCCCACCAATTTATCATTTAACCACAATGCAACCACTTTTTGTATATTTTAACCTTAAAACGTGATAATACAATGCTATTCAAATTTGAACTTCCTAATTTTAACCATCGCTTATAACCCATATGAATTGGATCAAGAAAGACAACTTCCAAGCTAGGGTTATGCATGATCAAAAATATGTTTCAATGATGCAGACATATTATGCAAGCTGTGAAAGTAATTATATTATAATACACCTGAGATTTGTTTTTCCATCAATTATGTATGTCTAAGGAGGATCTATGCCTAGGGAGAACTACGTATGGATTTTGAATGAATAAGAAGCCTATTTTAGTGTCACAATCAAAGTGAATGTGATGGTGGGGGTTTTTATGAACCATTGAATGGAAATCCAACCAACTGCTCATTCAAGCTCTCTTAAAATAGTTGTCTCTCATTATATGGAGAAGTTATTAAAGAAATGCCACTTTGGAATTATTGCCAAATTTAATTCCATATAGGTCATGGATAATCTGACACAATAAATCCAACCAAACTTGCAGATAGTTCTTGACAAACATCATCAATTATTTGAGACACCAAATGGTCTATCCCCTTCTCAAGGAGAGCATGACCATGGAATTCCCCTAATTCTAGAAATTCAACCACCAAATGTACATCCTTATTGACACCCTTTTGCACAAAAGAATGAAATAGAAAATATCATTTAGGAATTATTGGAGGTGGGGGTCATACGTCCCAACACAATCCATTTCTCATCACCAATAATAATGGTGTTAAAGAAGGAAGGAAATTGGTGCATGAAACTTGATTTTTGGGATCTTAATAAGTTGACAATCAAGGAAAATTTTCCTATCCCATTTATTGATGATCTATTGGATGAACTTCATGGAGAATTTCTTTTCACTAAGCTTGATTTACGTTCAGGATACCACCAAATTAGGATGAAAGAGATAAAAATCTCTAAAACACCCTAAATTAGGATGAAAGAGATGAACATCCCTAAGACACCCTTCAGAACACACAAAGGTCATTATGAGTTTTTGGTGATGCCTCTCCATCTTTTTAATGCTCCCTCCACATTCCATAAATTGATGAAAAATATTTCAAACCTTTCCTACACAATTTTGTGTTGGTCTTCTTCAATGATATCTTGATTTATAGTAAAGCACAAGAATCAAACATAGATCATGTTGATAAGTCATTGCAACTCTTGAGAGACAACCAATTATTCTTGAAGCACTCCAAATCTGCTTTTGGGGCCCCCGAGGTTGAATATTTGGGTCACATTGTAAGTAAGGAGGGAGTACAAGTTGATCCCAAGAAAATTCTTTCTATTGAACATTGGCCTCATCCCAAAACACTGAAGAGATTGAGAGGATTCTTAGGACTTACAGACTACTACAGGAAATTTGTGAAAAATTATGGCAAAATTGTAGCTTCCCTAACTTCACTCTTTAAAAATAATGTCTTTGTCTGGAGTGAGGTAGTAGAACAAGCTTTCATTGCTTTAAAGGATGCTAAGTGCACTACTCCAGTATTAGTAGTGCCTAACTTTTATAAGAATTTTTTCTTGGAATGTGATGCCTCAAGAAGAGGTCTTAGAGTAGTATTGATGCAAGCAGGATGCCCCTTGGCATTTACCAGTAAGCAATTGTGTGACTGCAATTTGGGAAAATCCATAGATAAGAAGGAAATGATGGCTATCAGTCATGTAGTGAAGACTTGGCGCCCATATCTCATAGGGATGTGTTTTCATATCAAGATTGACCATCATAGTCTAAAGTGCTTCCTTGAACAATGGTTGTCTTCACTAGAGAAACATAAATGGGTCACCAACATGTTGGGGTATGATTATGAGATCATATATAAGAAGGGTAAAGAAAATGTTGTGGCTAATGCTTTATCTAGACAATTTGAGGAAGATTGGTCACTCCTTGCCTTATCATTACCAATTCTAGGATGGCTCAAGGAATCCCATGGCGAATTGCTAGAAAATAGTACTTTAAGGTAGCTCATCCAAAAGATTTAAGTAGATCCCAACCCACCTAAAATTTATACATGGCAATAAGATACATTTCGGTATAAAGGGCACATTTTTTTGGAACAAGATTCAACCCTAAAACAATGAGTCTTAGGGGAGCTACATTAATCACCGATAGTGAGTCACTTCGACTTTCATAAAACCTATGAAAGAACTAAGTGTTCATTCTTCTAGGATGGCATGAAAAGAAATATTCAAGATTTTGTAGCATCCTATGACTCTTTCCAAATAAAAAAAAGGAGAGACGATGAAAATCCTAAGGGTATTGCAACCACTACCAATCCCAACACAGATTTGTACACACATTTCAATGGATTTTATTGCAGGACTTCCACAAGTGAGAAACAAATCATTGATCATGGTGGTTGTTGATCATCTTTCAAAATATACTCATTTTTGTGCCCTTAGACCTTCATGGATAAGATCTTTAAGATACATAGTATGCCTACTTTCATTTTATGAGATCGTGACCCTATATTCACTAGCAAATTTTGGTTGGAGCTATTTGAACTTCAAGGAACACAGCTGGATATGAGAAATGTATATCATCCTCAAATTGATGGTCAAACATAAGTGGTTAACATGTGCTTAAAAACCTATTTGAGATGCTTTTCTTCCAAAAATCCACACCAATAGGCACAATGGCTTCCACTTTCCGAATGGTGGTACAACACTACTTATCATGGAGCTACAAAATGACACCATATGGAGTTGTTTATGGCCAAAACCACTTGTTAATGGAATTCTATATACCAGGTGCATCTAAGGTTCATGCTTTATATAGAATGCTTCACACCATAGAAGCCATTATCTATATCCTTAAGGACAACTTGGTCATGACACAAAATTGAATGAAACAACAAGTTGATTAACATAGATTTGAACGCTCTTTCATCGAAAGGGATCAAGTGTTTATTCTCTTATATCCTTATAAATAGACATCATTCAAAGATAAAGTTCCCTAGAATCTAGTTCCTAAGTTCTATAGTCCCTATCAGAGAATACAATGCATTGGTCAGGTTTCCTACAAGATGGCTATCCCAACCCACTCCAATATTCATCTAGTCTTTCATGTGTCCTATTTGAAGAAGGTCGTGGGATCAAATTGCATAGTGCAAACCAACCTACCAAAACTTGAAAAAGAAGGTTCCATTTGGTTCCAACCGAAAGTAGTATTGGATACCAAAGAGAGTTAGTTGCACCAACATACAATCATGGAAGTATTGATCGAGTGGAAAGATACACAACTGGAAGATGACACATGGGAACCATCAACAATTCTACAACAATTTCTTCACCTTCAGCCTTGAGGGCAATGTTTATTTTGAAGGGTGTGGGTGGGGCATGTTAGGGTCCTACCCTAACTCTCTTACTTAGATACTTTATTAATGTATGAGGCCACCTTCCTTGAATAAGGCCCATTAAATAGTTAGTTAATAGTCACTCATTGTAAAAATGGTCATTTTTATTGTTAAAATTCTTCTTAAGCAGTTAAGTGTGTATAGTATTCTTTCACTTTAGTTTGTTAAAAAAATAATTGCATGCATAAGGATCACTGAAAGAAATACATCCACAGTATACACAGGATATATCCTAGGAAACCCTCATGGGGGAGAAAACTCATCAAAGCTTCTTTAGTATAGATTCTTCAACAAGTATAATGTCTCTCTCAAGAGAGATCTCACCAAAACAAAATATCCACCAGAAACCCTAACCGGAATAGAGTAGTGCACCACTAGACCAAGATAGTCCTTCACCAAATAACCAAAACTCTTTATTGAAACACCCCTCCTTTGCAGTTGTGTCACTCCTTCTATGTAGTTGTGTCACTCCAAGAATTGCACATTGTATGAGAGAGCTAGTTGTGTGTGTCTCCAAATGAGGTGCTAGGCCTCTTATAAATACTAGTTGGACTTCCCAAAATAAGGTTAGGGCTGACCTATCCACTTTACCCTTCTAATTTACTTTTGATATGTCAAGTCACAATAGGGTCGACTTTTACTAAGGCATAATAGGGACGACTTAAGAAATATGATATAACATTATTATTAAGGGTTTTGTCTTGGTCAAATACAATATGAATATAATGATAATATCTTTTGAAGCTACTAAAAATTCAACACTCCCTCTTAGCAAGGAAGGTATTCTTCTGGCACGATCACTACGACTGCTTTTGCTCTTTTGTACACTTTACCATTGACTTGTTGAATTTCCAAAAATTTATATTGAATAATTTTTGTAACCACATCAACATCTAGGGTCTCATCATCCATCCGAGCTTTATTTCATCAGGGCGCTTTCACTCGCCAGCTCACACAAAGTCTGGCATATAGTTCCACAATGAGAATCATGTAGACAACAACCAAGAGTTAAGAGGATATATAATAATCACACCAAGCCATTGGAAATGTTAGTAGTGGAGTGAAAGGGGATGTCATCACATCAACTTGGGACATGCACCCCAAAGTCCACCGAACTTCTTCAACACTTTTTATCTTTTCTTTTTTTAAATAGAAATTTCCCATGTTTTTAGTTAGAAAGGACTATCTCCTAAGATGTGTTTGAGGGATTCTTAGGAATTTTAAAAAGGGTTCAAGCATCAAAATGTTGGACATCGAATGTAAGTGAATTGAGAAAAACTCCCACCAATTTATCATTTAACCACATGAAACCACTTTTTGTATATTTTAACCTTAAAACGTGATAATACAATGCTATTCAAATTTGAACTTCCTAATTTTAACCATCACTTATAACCCATATGAATTGGATCAAGCAAGACAACTTCCAAGCTAGGGTTATGCATGATCGAAAATATGTTTCAATGATGTAGACATATTATGCAAGCAGTGAAAGTAATTATATATTATTACACCTGAGATTTGTTTTTCCATCAATTATGTATGTCTAAGGAGGATCTATGCCTAGGGAGAACTGCGTATGGATTTTGAATGAATAAGAAGCCTAGTTTAGTGTCACAATCAAAGTGAATGTGATGGTGGGGGTTTTTATGAACCATTGAATGGAAATCCAACCAACTGCTCATTCAAGAACTCGAAAATACACCCCCCTCCCCCACACACATCGATTGGTCTAGTACATCCCAGTTCACTTTCCCTTGTCCCTACTTACTTTCTTGCACAAGCCATAGGTCAAGTTGTGGAATGAGACAATTTGTTGCACTAGAAGAACAAGTAAATAGTTAGTCCCATTTGGTCTGATTGAACCGGTTGATTGATTGCCTCTTCCCAGATATCTATCAAAGGCATGGGCTAGGTTCTTCATGCATCATTTTCTAAATGCAACATTCAACAATTACAACATTTAATATAGCATTTTCAAGCAAATGTGTCTTGTAAATGTCATGAGCCAAGGTGATGGTTGCAGTCTCGTGCATAAGTAGAGCGGATTTAGGTTAGCAGTCATGACAACATTCAAGACCATTCTTATTTTGAAATCATTTAAATAAATATGTATCTTGATACATCAATCAACAACCTCCATAGGCCATTATCAAGCTATTGTACACTAACAACTTTCATTTCTCATTTTTTAGATCAAACCTTACAATGCTTATTTTCATTGAACCTTATTTACCTTATTTACCCAACCTTCAATAGAAAGAGATTTAGAAATTTAAAGCTTCAATTTCCAAAATATTACATTTCAAAATGGAGGAGAAAAAAGGAGAAATAAATAAATAAATAAAAACCACATAAATCTTATCCACATACAACATAATCCTTAGAACTAGAATACTATTCTGAAATACAAATGGAACTGCCAGAACAAATCCTTGAAAAGCATAGCTCTAGTAGGTCATTCCATATAATGAGGGCATAGTTCTAATAGGCCTCATAATCAAGGCGGTAGTTTACCCGTTTACCATCCATAAAATGTGAGGAAGTACTCTGAAGATATTTTGTGCTTTTTTCCAAGCTATATATATAAATTTTTGTTATTAATTTTGTTTTTCTTATTTTAATTTTCATTTAAAGTTAAAGTTATTCTCCATTAAGAAAAACAAATTATATATTTTAATTTTATAAATCAAGGACAGGAGAAAAGATTGTTTAATAACTATTTAACATCTCTAATGCAAAGTATTCCATTAATAAATATTTTAATATCAAAATAATATTGATATAAACTTGGAGTGTGATTGAAGAGGTTGGAAGGTTTGTCTACCATTATTTTGGTTTATTTAAGACAATTATGTCGTGTGACATACAAGTGGAGACCATTTGAGGTGGACACGCACTTGTGAATGCCTGTGGGTAGCATCTACATCTTATTCATGTTGTATACGTGTCACTCTTAGTCCTTGAAGAGGAATGTGTGTAGGGTCCATCTGCACCTTATCTTTTAGTTGAATGCGTCTCGTTTCAAAACAGTTGAATATTCGATGACCAACGCCATGTACCTTCAAGACAAATGCATGTGGGGTCTATTGCATCTTATTTTTTAGTTGAATGTGTGTGAGGCTAAAAGAACACACCTTGAAAATTTTAAATTTTTATTTTGTACCAGGTCTTGAATGACTAATGGACCTATTTTTGGTGGTGGACCTTTCACTTTTATAGGGTGGATCTATAATATAAATGGGGTTTTTGCTGGATTTTTTTAGGATATTGTGTGACCTCGGCCTATAGAGTAGTGGATCTTGGTGAATTATTTGAGGAATTCTTTTTTTTCAATTCTTTATTTTTAATTCATTTCATCATGGATATGATATAATATGAATTGGTATTTTGAATTGTAATCTTTACTTATAGTGGTAATATGATTTCAAATGATTAATAGTTTGTTTGAGAAATCTTCTTTTTCAGTTCTCCATTTTTAATTCATTTTATAAATCCTTATCTTGAATTGCATTCTTTGTTTGTAGTTGTAATATATTATTATCAATATGTTTTATTTTGATAATAATATTATAAATTGACATCATGCTAGTTCATCTAATAAAAATTGTTTATAAACTTTTAACTTTGTTTGAAAAGGCACAAACCCTTTAACATAATGATTATACAAAATTATTGTTTATATTAATATTTAAAAAAATAACTTTCTTTATATCCAACTTTATAATTAAATTCATATATATTAATTTTATTTAAAATAAAAGTTTTTCATATACTTTCTCCACACAAAATTTTGAATTATAAATATAATTAAATTCAAGATCCAACATGGGAGAAGAAACCACCTAATATGTCACCATAATAATTAAATTCATTATCAATAATAATAAAAAAAATATTTAATTTTAATTTTTTTAAAATTCAATGACTAGAAAACTTTAAATTTAAAAGAAAATTTATTCATAAATGTAAAGTTTATCTAATAAGTATTAATTTCTCTCCAATTCAAAGCAATTTTCATTAATAAATATTTTAATATTAAAATAGAAAGAATTAATTTATTAATAAATATTTTAACATTAAAATAGAAAGAATTACTTTATTAATAAATATTTTAACATTAAAATAGAAAGTATTGATATAAATTTGGAATTTTGTAATTTGAAATAACTATAGTTTAAATTTTTTATGTTTTTATTTTTATTTTTCAGCAATTATTATTCAATTATTACTTGAATTTAATAACTTAATTGTTAACTAAATTACACTTTTATATTGCTTAAATCAAGTTTTTAAATGTATAAATTGATTTAACTCTTTTAAAAACTTTAAAGATATCTAAATTAAAAAATCGCAAGCACTGTAATCTGCAATTTCTAAATTTTTAATGAATTTTAGACAAAACTAATAGAAAAAAATGTGATTGGAATTTCTGCCATTATTTTGATTTAGGTTATTTCTTCTAAATTTTTAATTGAATTTTAAATAAAACTAATAAAAAAAATGTGATTAGAATTTCTGCCATTATTTTGATTTAGGTTATCTCTTTGTAAGATTGAAGTGGACCGGCTCTTTGTATAAGATTGCAATGGACACATATGAAACCCTAATTATATTGTATAAGATTGCGATGGACATTCTGAGCATCTTGTCCTTTTCAACAGATACAAGATGAGCATCTATGGAAAAGTGATCAGAGAAATGTGCGTATTGACTTGACTTAGGTATCGAGTAGGTATTGGCTTGACTTGGGTGAGCATATGGGTGAATAAATTGGGCAGAGAAAATCGCAGTGCTATCAGATCCAATGGAAAAGTGATTAAAGAAATGTGCGTATTGACTTAACTTGAGTGGGCGAATAAATCGGGTGAAAATTTCTGCATTAGAAAGAAAATTTCTATGTTATCATATTCTAACGTGTCATCTCCTAATCCATGAAAATTTCGAAATTTCTATGAAAATTTCGATGCATACGTGTCACCTCCTAATCCATGTTATATGACCGACTCCATCAACCTTGAAGACGAATGAGTGTGGGGTCCATCTGCATCTTATCTTCTAGTTGAATGCTTGTGGGGTTAGCGTACCTTGGAATGTGAAAAAAAAAAGCTTGACGCGGTTGACGGTCACCCTATCTCCTTAAAAATGCATTATTTAAGTGGTAAACAATATGATATAGTTTTAGTTTGGAATATTTTATTTTTTTAAAGATAGTAAAATTTATTATAGTTTTGGTCAAATGTATTATAAATTAGTGGTCAATTGATAGTTGATACTGATTGATAGTTGGTTGTTTGTTTTATGTTTTTTTCTTTTTATTTAAAGATATAAATCTTCACAAAATTATAATTTTTTAATATCTCTAATATAGGTTGATTTATCATTTTTATTTAAGAAAAACTAAGTTATAAAAAAAAATTGTTGGTGGTTTATAAGGAGAAAAACTTTTACTCCTTCTGGCTGCTTCTAAGTTTCAGGTCATTAATACGTTTTCTTAAGTACAAGCTCTTAGCCAATTAGACTGTGTTTTAGGTCTTACTCTAAGACCATTTCATATTTGCAAGAAAGTCAATATTTCCTAGTGTTCAATGAAGTTAAAATAGCTAGTTCATGAGATTTCAAGTAGCATCTAGCTTTAGTCTCATACATTTAACCTCTTGTCCACTAGAAGGAATATCTCATTTTTTCTTCTTCTTTTTGAAGGTGGCAAAACCTATGATAATTTACTTGTCAAGAGTGAGGACATGTTGTCAACCAGGAGTGAGGACATCTATCACCAATTGCTATTTTCAAATGTGGGTTAACTCATCATCGTTATTCAAGGAAAACAATGCTACCTAAAATGACCTATTGACCATCAATAAGAAGTTAGATTTTCACTTTTGCTAAATACCTTTAAATCTTAAATTGTTAACTTATTTCCTTACATTAAAAAAAATAAACTCTAATAAATTAAAAATGATTTTAAGAAGATTTCAAATTTTATGATTATTTATTTTTTTTTCTTTTATTTAAATTATTTTTCAAATAAATGAGAAAATATATTAAAATAAAATAAAATCAAAATGTATTTCATGATTATTTAATTTTCTTTTCTTTTATTTAAATTATTTTTCAAATAAATGAGAAAATATATTAAGAAAAAATAAAATAAAAATGTATTTCTTTTATAAAAACTATTTTATAAACCTATTTTATAAACCTAAGCACATTGATGAGAGATTTTGAACCGTGGGGAAGTCTTGTCTTGTTTTGATAAAATATTTTTAAGGGGAATACAAAAGTCATGGAGGTTTTAATCGCCACCTTTCTCTCTCGAATACAAGGTACTTCTGAAGGTGCCAGCTATTGCTATCAAGTTCGACTCGCTTGAGTCTACCCCTATTATTACTTAAGCTCCTCTTTTCTCTTCATAATATATAAAGAGAAGGAGGCCTAATTCATTTCAAAATTGATCAGAAATAGGTTGAGGAGACCCTTAAATTAATATACGGTTAAGCCACTCACACCTGAAAGCTAGGGTTGAGGGGCGGCGCGCTGATCTTCGCTTCCAGGCCCTTAAATAAGAATCGAGAGGCAACCTTCCAACTTCTAATGCCTCCTACTAAATGATCGAGAGGGGCCGGCGCATGCAAGAATCAATCCAAGGTACCCTTACTATTATTATTGTTGCCCACCTCTCTATATAAGCATGTTTAGCCGGCTCACCCACCCGTAAACAAAGTATGGCAAGTCATGGAGGTACCAATAGAACATTTTTAAGGGAAATATAAAAGTCAAGAGGTATTTGCTAAAATGTTTTTAAGGGGAGTATATGAGTGAAGGACTAAAGATCCAATGGTGTTTAATATCATTATTTTTTTAGTATTTTTTCGTATAGAAAAATTTCACTTTATATTCAGTAAATATAAGAAAAGGTAAGTTACAATGAGATGGAAATGTGGTTATAGTCTAGACCTCCATGTATTTCGAGAATAGTAAAAAAAGTTATAACGAATCATCCAAACAGAAGACAACAGTAATAGTAAAAAAAAGTTAAAATAACAGGCCCAAAGACACCCAGGCCTCCAGCTCTGAGAGAACTGTGCATAAGAGACCATCCAAATCTCGTCCAAGATAATAAAAAAAAAGACCTAGGCTGGAAAAATCTAGAAATTCAGTCATCGATCAGAAAAAATCTCCTTCCCCTTCCTCAACAGGGAGCTCATGTGGATGAAATAGAGATTTGCAAAAGATGGAAAAATTCATCAAAAGAGTTTTAATTCCAGAACTGAGCCCACATGCCTGTCCTCCATCTGGGTGTATTTGATTTTGCCTTCTGACTACTCCAAGGATTGCTTTGAGAGCTCATCCACCTCCTGGTTGAAGTTACTATAGGTGTGGGTGAATTCGAGAGATGATAATTTCCCAGTGAGGGCCTTTAGTCGCTCTTTCCAAAACATCAAGTCCATGACCTGTAGGTCACATTTACGATTCAGCTAGTCTATGATAATCCTTGAATCCCTGAGCACCTGGAGGTCATAGATGTGAAGACGGATTGCCAAGGTTAACAACGCCCAAACTCCCAATATTTTGGCTCTGGTATTTGAGCCTAGGCCATAATTCAACATCCATCTATAGTTTGTGTGATTATTTACCATGATGAATCCTCCTGCTCCACTAGTCTGCCCTCTCCTTTGAGCAGCCCCATCAAACTGGCCAATTAGTCTTCCCTCGTTTAGCTGCGGAGGAATTTTTGTCTTCCAGACAGTTTTTGTTGTCATCTGCGATCTTCCTATATAGCCCAGAATCTTATGGACCACCGAGACCTTTGAAGCCTGACCTTCCTAAAAAATCACCAAGTTTCTTTCCAACCAGATCTTCCAGCAAACTATCAAAGGAAACATGTACCACTTTGGATGACTCCCACACTAGTCTTTGAAACACCCTTGTAGATTTAAACCTGACCAAACACCAATTACATTAAGAATTTCTATCACCTCCTTCCATACTTGTTTGGTAAAATTGCAATGCGACATCAAGTGTAAGGTTTATTCTGAGTCTTATTTGCAGAGAACAAAAAATCTTGGGCCAAGCTTCCCTCTTTTTTGCAAATTTTCCCAAGTGATAATCTTTTTTTCCAACAACAACCAGGTAAAGAGTTTAATTTTTGGTGTCATGTCCCACTTCCAGAGGGAATAGTGCCTCCAGTTTTTGCTGCGATTCCAAATCTTTGACGTTATGGCATCATAGGATTTTTTTGTAGTGATGTTCCCCGACACATTTCCTCTTGTCCAAATTTACTCCTTCGGGGATTTTGTCAAATAGATGCCTGCATGATCCAAGGCTCTACATAAGTTGTCCCATTCTGCTACTTTTGTGCCTACCAACCCCAAATCTAAATCTGATTTCCAGTGACCCATAACTACACCTTGTCTCCCCCAATTTGATATCTAATATAGGTAGTGGAAGCTCTTCAATCTGAGATAATCTATGAGGCCTTGTGATAAAAAGGAACTCTTTCCCAGTCCAAGTATCATATCTTCTCCAAGTCTTATGGAAATGCTAGAACCTGGCTTCCATGTTGTCCATTGTGCCACTACTTGAAATGATTTTAGGAGGCTTCTCCATGAATTTGATACTTTTGTTGTACTTACAGAAGGGCTTCTAAGCCAAGTCACCCCCGAAGTGGAGGGTAAATATTCAGGATGATTCCAGAACCCTATCTTGTATAGGTTGTATCTCCGAAAGTATAAGGCCTCAGGAGCTGAATTTTGAACCCAACGTACCTTGATCTGTCTGCTAAATATCCTCTAAGCCGTTTTGTCTGAAACGTTGTAGAAAAAAATTTATAGCGAAAATGCCAAGGTGTCTCAGATGTAGCAACGAAACCCCAAGACCTTGAGCTCTGATACCATATATTAAGAACCAAATACCAATATAGCATAGAAAAACCTCAGAAAAAGTACTCAATGCCTTGAAAAAGAGATAATTTCAGATAATAAGCCTCTTCGAGGGGGC
>SNQJ01S0074036.1:66640-99722 GCA_010110895.2 Picea sitchensis | reverse complement strand
AAAGAGTGGTAAGCTCTTTGACCTAGATGTAATTATTTGCATAGGAATAGTGAAAAAAATGTGAAATAGTGATAGAAATTTGATTGTATGTCGAGTCTGTTAATACATCCATAGGTCGCTCAACAAAATTTGAGATAGAAGCTGACTATCTGTCCAGTGTGTTACTACACCCAGAAGTCGCTCAACAAACATTGAGATAGAAAGTTATGTAATTTTAGGATGTTTATTCAACCACCCATATAGTTTCTCACCTTCGTGAGGATCCAAATTTATAATTTCTTTCTGAGTATATTCGGGCATGGAGTAATATTTGGCGTCACTTCTAAATATTCCAAACCATTTTGTAAGCCACGATATATGTGACTCCTCCAACGAAAGATAAATTTTGGTGTGGTCTGTAGCACTTGATACACTTGCCAAATATGTGTTGTTGGAAGAAGCTATATACTTCAACAAAGGAGCATTTTACAGGTGACTTGAAAGTCCCTTCCAATTTCCAACAATAAAACAAATAATTTCAACATACAAATCTTCAGGAAGGCATTTCAACCAACCAAAGGATCGAATACAAGGAGAATACCAATCATAAGATACTTGAATTCTTTTGTCTGAGTTTTTGTTGGGTAACAAAAAACAATTCCCTCAAAGCTGACGTCACATAAAACCACTCCCTCCTATTTAAATTGGGCCTAAATGGCATCTCTAAGTTGTCTTAGATGTGGATGACCAGGATCATTACAAGGAAGGCACCTTAAAACCCAAGTTTTTGATGGTAGACGGAAATGTGAATAAGTATTTAAAATGAACGTTGGAGGATGATAATATAATCTTTCGTAAATATTGGTTTAATGTGTTTTAATGGGATATGTCCTCGACCTTTTCGCCTATTAATGCCAATATTTTAGAATATGTTTGGTGAGTTGTCACTAATAAAGGAATGATTAATGTGCATTGGTAAGGGAGCGAACGTGACGGGGATGGACCGGAGCGAAAAATGCTTTGAAAGTTTTGTGAACTTGGGAGCCCGCGAATCTGTGACAACAGGAGGTGAAGAATCGACTAAGTATGGAAAGGAGGGGAAAATTTCCGTAAATAAACTAAAGTAAACAACAATTTTTCCGAGTTCAAGATCCACAAAAAAAAAATCAGATCCCATAATATTGACCTCTACCAATTCGATATCAGGCGACTCGGGTGCATCTGGGGTGCCTGTGAGAAAAGCTAATGCTTTGGTGAATATTTGTTTGTATTGCAACATGTGATAGTAATTGTGTCGTGATAGTATTTAAAATGAACACTAGGGGATGATAATATAATCTCCCCTAGATCTTGGTTTAATGCATTTTAATGGGAGATGTCCTCGAGGTTTTCGGTTATTAATGCCAATCTTTTCGAACCTGTGTGGTGAGTTGTCATTAATAAAAAGAGTAAGTAATTTTCATTGGGAAGTGTGCAAAGGTGGTGGGGATGGACAGGAGCGATAAATGCTTTCAAACTTTTATGAACTCGGGAGTCTACGAACCCGTGAATCTGCGACAATAAGAGGTGAAGAATTGACTAAGTATGGAAAGGCGGGGCGGTCAGACGGACCCAAACAGACTCATCGTAGGTACGCATAGGCGATAGAGAAAATATATGAGTTAACATTTTTATATGCAAGCATATTATCAAATATGACAAGTTGTAATATATGCACAATATTGAAGAGGGGCATGATGTCAACACCTTTGTAGATGACAATGGGATAGCACAATATTGCATTCTTACTATGATGATGCCTTAAAAAAACTAAAATAACCAACAACTTTTTGCCAATTCAAGATCGACACAAAAAAATCATCAAATCCCATAATATTCTCCCATTAATGCATTTTAATGGGAGATGACCTCGAGATTTCCGCTTATTAATGCCAATATTTTTGAACCTGTGTGCTGATTTTTCACTAGTAAAATCATAATTAATGTGCATTGGGAAGGGTCGAAGGTGGTCGGGATGGAGGGGAGCAAAAAATGCTTTCAAAATTTTGTGAACCCGGGAGTCCGTGAACCCACAAAACTTTGAAGAATTGACTAAGTATGGAAAGGCGGGGCGGTCAGACGAATTCATCATAGGTAGTGTGAGGCTTGTGAGTTCAAAGATTCTGGGGTCGAATTATAGATCACCGAAGTTTTGGGTGCTAGATGTATACCCCGAACATGGGGCATGAGAGTTCGATAACGCCTACCCAGGAACTCGCGGCCATAAAATTGGCTTAAGTATGGAAATGAACGACGGTCGATCGGACTCGTGATGTGAAGATATAGATAGAGATGAGTATTTTTCATTCCTCTACCCCGGGAACCCGCGAGCATAGAAACGTGATTAAGTATAGAACCAAAAACGAATAATAGAGGGGAAGAAGAAAAGGGGAAAATGGGTAAGTATAGAAGAGGAAAAAGAAAGGGAGAAAAGAGCTTTATCCCTCACACAAAAACATTGAGTCTTATAAATATCAAGCCATGGAAACACATTAACTATGGGAAAAAAATTCTCAGCTATGAAATATAGTTGGAGCTCGACAAACTCTGGTTCAATTTCAAAAAGATGTTGTTTATATTTATTTCAACATTTTTCAGATTATTTTATTTTAATACTATTTTTGGTGGCCCAAATGTAAATCATGTTCCAATTTGTGTTTCTCAAGTGGAGATATTTTTATGAAGACACGTGTCCTTGAACCACGGTTCAGGGGCAGGGAAAGTTCATTGTGGACTGCTTGTTGAGAAGAAATTTGTTGAAGATTAAGCAATGTATTTCCAAGTGCACGTATCATTTGCATAGTATCAATATGACTTTTTTCATGTTCTTTGCATATTCTTCTGGATGCACTTGTCATAGATTTGTCAACCTTTGTCATGTACGAGGTACAATATGATGTTGTAGCATATGCATTGAGGACATACTATGCATTTGTATTTTCATTCCACATAATTGGTTGGTCCTTGGAGAAACTGTTGTTCCAAATATGTGAAAGTTTTCGTTTAATGAAAATTGTTGGTTGTTTAAGTATAGATTGTATGGCTTGGATGTACTCATCTTCTGTTAGATTTATCTCTGCGAAGAAGTCTTGGAAGCTCATTAAGTCATCAAAGTCTCCTTGTTCTAGAAATGTGAACAAAGATTTAAATTTCTCAATGAGAACATTGTCCTCTAAACTAATTGGCTCTATGATTCTTGTTGTTCTCATTGGTGGCACGCGGAAGTTTTATCTAAAATCTGAATTTTTTAATTTTTTACAGCTTCTTGTATGATAATGTCTATGAACTTTGGAAAGTTATGGATCCAAATGATCTGTGTTGCATGTCATGTATTTTTCCAGAAACTGCTTAATCTATTACTTGTTGTCATTTCCATGGACCGATGCACCGTCTATCCACAACAGTGTATGGTCATTCTCACTCCCTCTATTATGGAATTTGGTCACAAAATAGTAGTCCGATAGTAGTCACAAAATAGTGCATGGTCAATTGACTCACTGGTTTGTTGTTTGTTATTTGCTCTTGCTTTCTTCAAGTTTGCAAGGTTCAATTCATGCATCCGCAGTTGGACCTGTTGTTGCAGTTTGCATGGTTGGGATTATTCATCCACGATTAGAACTACGTTTTTGGTGTTCCCCATTAACGCGTAAGTTTCAGTGCCAGGGTTGCACTCTTATTTGTTGTTTGTTGTTTGCTATTTCCAGTTTGCAAGTAAGAAATTTCAATACTGGGAATGCCCGAGTCAAAATCATCTTGTAGAAAATATTTGTATGTGACTACTATGACCAGAGAAAAAGGAGTGTAATGTTTCCTTGTTCTTGTTCTTGAACGTCAATGTTCGACACAATACCCACCTCTATTGCAGTCATAGTGACATATAAAAAAAGAATTTTAATTTTCTCCTCATATTTTTTGTTCCTTAAAACCATACGTTTGGTGCATTTTTTTCAGGTTGTTCCTCATTTTTTTTTTTGCATTGATATTTTCCAATGAGCTATGGTTTGATGTCCAGGATATGGAAGTGGGAATATGTGATTGGAAGGGAATAGCCTGGAAAAAATGCACCATACATATGGTTTTCAGGAACAGAAAATATGAGGAGAACATTCGATTTCCTTTTTTATATCTCACTATGGCTACAACAGAGATGGGTTTTGTGTCTAGCATTGACATTCAAAAGGGAACATGACATTTTGGAAGGGAACAACATGAAAAAAATGCACCAGATGTATGGTTTTCGGGAACATAAAATACGAGGAGAAAAATTGATTTCTTTTTTATATGTCACTATGGCTATGAAAAAGGTGGGTTATGTGTCGAACATCGAATTTCAATAAAAATACCAAGACAACATTACACTCATGTTTCTCTGGTCCTAATAGTCACATACGAAGACGTTATGCAAGAGGATTTTGACTCAGGCATTTCTAGTATTGAAAATTCTTACTTGCAAACTGGAAATAGCAAACAACAACCAACAAATAGGAATTCAACCATGGCACTGAGACTTTCCCATGAATGGGGAACGACATAAGCGTAGTTCCAATCATGGATGCAAAATCCCTACCGTGAAAACTACAACAACAAGTCCAACTACAGATGCAGGATCCCAACGTTGCAAAGTTGAAGCAAACAAGAGCAAGCAACAAACAACAAACCAGTGAACAAGCATCAAGAGGTCTAACTACAGCTGCAGGACCTCAACTTTGCAAAGTTGAATCAAACAAAAATAAGCAGCATCCATCGAACCAACGAGCAAGCATCAACTAGTGAACTAGTAATCTCGGTGAAGAACAATATTTCCCAAATTCATTGCAGACAAGATTGTATCCAAAAATCGAAGGAAAATGTATTGTAACACACCTGTTAAGTAAACATTTAAGGTTGTGAGGCATGTTAGGTAAACATTTAAGGTTGTGAGGACCATCCAAGGGCCTCCCACTGTGTAAACATTTAAGAAAGTTGGAGTTTGCACGGTTGGGATTTTGCGTCCACTATTGGAACTACGCTTCTGTCATTCCCCATTCATGGGTAAGTTTCAGTTCCATGGTTGCATCCCTATTCATTGTTTTCCTTTTTCCAGTTTGCAAGTAAGAATTTTCAATATTGGGAATGCCTAACTCAAAATCCTCTTGTAGAACATCTTTGTATGTGACTACTATGACCAGAGAAATAGGAGTGTAATGTTGTCTTGGTATTGTTCTTGAATGTGAATGTTCGACAGATAACCCACCTTTATCGCAGCCATAGTAACATATAAAAAAGGAAATCGAATTTTCTCCTCATATTTTATGTTCCTCAGAACCATACGTTTGGTGCATTTTTTTCAGACTGATCTTCATATTTTTTTTTTCATTTTGATTTTCCAACGAGCTATGGTTTGATGTCCAGAACATGGAAGTGGGCACATGTGATTGGAAGGGAACAACCTGAAAAAGATGCACCAAACGTATGGTTTTCAGGAACAGAAAATATGAGGAGAACATTCAATTTCCTTTTTAATATGTCACTATGGATACAACAGAGGTGGTTTATGTGTCCAACATTGACATCCAAAGGGGAACAAGACGTTTTGGAAGGGAACAACCTAACAAAAATGCACCAAACATATGGTTTTCAGGAACAGAAAAAATGAGGAGAAAATTTGATTTCCTTTTTTATGTGTCACTATGGCTGTGATAGAGGTGGGTTTTGTATCGAACATTAACGTTCAAGAAAAATACCAAGATAACATTACACTCTTGTTTCTCTGGTCGTAGTAGTCACATACAAAGATGTTTTGCAAGAGGATTTTGACTCAGGCATTCCCAATACTAAAAAAATTTAATTGCAAACTAGAAATAGAAAACAACAAACAACGAATAGGAAGGAAACCATGGCATTGAAATCTACCCGTGAATGGGGAACGACAGAAGCATAGTTCCAATCGCAGATACAGAATCCCAATTGTGCAAACTGCAACAACGGGTCCAACTGCGGATGCAGGACCTCAACCTTGCAAAGTTGAAGCAAACAAGAGAAAGAAACAAACAACAAATCAGTGAACAAGCACCAAGAGGTCCAACTGCAATTGYAGGACCTCAACTTTGCAAAGTTGAATCAAACAACAAGCAGCATCCAATGAACCAACGAGCAAGCATCAACCAGTGAACAYGTAATGCTGATGAAGAACAATATTGCCCATATTCACTGCAGACAACATTGTATAAACAAATCGGAGAAAAATGTATTGTAACACGCATGTTAAATAAACATTTAAGGTTATGAGGCCTGTTAGGTAAACATTTAAGGTTGTCAGGACCATCCAAGGGCCTCACGTTGTGTAAACATTTAAGAAAGAATGCAGTGTGGCAGGCCTGTTTATGTACGTAATAATTAAAATGCCTCTTTAAGTACTTAATAATAACAATAAAATAATAATAATAATAACAATAGTTCGAACAATAGAGACCATGCAAAAAACATTTAGTAAAAGGACAAACTAATATGAAGTCAACTAATAAAAAACTAACTCTCGATGCTCAAAACTTTGGATATCTAAACATTTAAATAAAAATAGTAAAAATTCAAAAAGATCATATATGATCAAAAACTTTGGATATGCTAACATATAAAACATTGGGAATAGCAAAGCTAGCAATAAGACCTCGAATCTATTATCCAATGAGATTATAACATATAAGGTTTTTTTATTATATAAAAAATAATGTTTTTAGTTCTCTAGTTCGAACAATAGAGATTATGCAAAAAAAAACTAGTCAAACGACAAACTAATATGAAGTCAACGAATTATTGATTGTTATAGTCCCTCTACGCCTTTGGAAGGGACTAATAATAGACATGGATGAAAATCAATCTATCTATCTATGTGTGTGTGGTTTTAAACTTGAGGCCTACATCAAAATATTTTACTTAAAATCAATATTCAATATATTTTTGTTATTAATAGTTTTTTTTTTTAATTCCAAGTGTCACCACATTGAGCATGGAACTACACATCTCCCTCATTATAAGATGCACAAAGGACCTCTCGATGCAACTAGGTTAGTAAGTTACATAGTAACAAGAATATAACAAATAAATAGTTCATTGACATAGAATTATTGAAAACCAAAATAGTCATCCATGTAATTAAAATAGTTTGCAACCATGAGTGAACTGTCAATGTTTTATTAATTACAGTTGCTACTAATGCCTCAAAATGATGGTACAAATTAAGGGTTTACAAAATCTTAAAGCCCTCGATTTAGTGTGCTTCTAACACTTATTTATAATTCTTTGAGTAAATAAAGAGTCATAGAAAACTATTCAACTTCCTCTTTCACTCTTTAATATTGTAAACTATTAAGTATTTCCTAGCCTTTTAAACTTGTATGTCCGCTAATTACATCATCATTTGAACTTCTAAAGTTCTACAATAATTGGGCTCAAGGGGTATAATATTAATATAAATTTCAAAATATTTCAATTCATAACTCCCCTCTTTCATTATAACCTTCCAATAATTTCATTGAATTATGTGATAAAGTACTCATAGCATTGATGGTCTCCAAAGGAGTCAATAACATGGGTTTTAAGACCACTTCATGCTTGCATTTGATGGTTTGTATCTTGCTTCTTTCTTGAGTTTGGATTTATCTTCCTTTTCTTTCCTTTCCATGAGTATCTTTGGATAGAAAATCTAGTCAAACATCTTTCAAAATTAGCAATGTTTGCTAGAGTGTTGAGTAGACCAAAGCATACCACCCATCCCGCGTCCTGTAAAATTTGATAAGACTCGGGGTGTCTACGCAGCAAATGGGCATGACCGGTGGTTGAAACATCAGTAGTAATGACTGTCATGGCAGGAGTGGATAGGCTGATGGAGTTGAAAAATTTTGTGGCGGAAAGATAGAAGACAGAGTGTCAGTAGCAATTTCTGGCAGAGTTGTAGAAAATGGGCACACCGGAGTTTCACCAAGTGAACCACCATTGTACCACACAAACAAATCTACAATATTTGCAACATATTGACGAACGGATCCATGATACAACAAATATGTTCAAGTCTGTTAAGAGGGAAACAGATAGATCCAAATTCATGGCCGAGTGCATCTCTTCAGGAGTGGAGTTGCAGAAATCATTGGTAGTCCAAAGAAGTCATGGCTGAGTGTAGCATACAAGTAGCAGCAAGTGAGTAGCAATGGGTAAGTAACAGCAAGCGAGTTACAACAAACGACTAACAACAAGCAAGTAACAACAAGAAGTTATGGAAAGAAAGTAACAGCGAGAAAGTATGTGACCCATATATGGTTGTGAGATTAACAGTCCCACTGCCAAAAACTATGTCCACTTCATAAGGACCTAGCCACCTAGTACGAAGCCTCCCCTTAAAGTCCTTAAATATGGAATCATATAATAATGCCTAGTCACCTTTTTGAAACACCTTCTTTTTGATGAATTTGTCATGCCATTTGATGTTTTTTATTTTTTTTAAGGGTGGTGTGATGTAAGGAAACTAAGTGCATTTCATCCAACTCATCAAGCTAGTCCAAGCGGTGCTTCTATGTTGTAGTTAGATCCAAATTTACCTCTAAAGTCATCCTTAGTGTTTTAATTTCAAATTCAATAGGAAAAACAGGACTCTTACCATACACAAGTTCATATGGGGAGAAACATGCGGTGTTCCACCATGTAGTCATGTAGGCCCAAAGAGTTTCTGGAAGTCGCTCACCCTAATCACGACAGTGACTAGCCACAGTGTTGGTGAGGATTGTTTCAATAACTTTATTAGTACTCTCCACTTTTTAATTAGCTTGTGGATGGTAAGCTGAAGTAATCCCATGGAGAATATTGTACCTTTTGGTGAGCTCTTCAATCAGCTGGGAAGTGAATTGTGTCCCTCCATCTATAACTATCTCCCTTGGCACTCCAAAGTGAAAAAATATATCTTCAAAAAAAATTCTGAAAATATATCTTCAGATTCCTTTCTTGATCCCCAGAATACTTCTTTTAATCCTGGCAGTGATGGGTAGAGTCCCATCAGGTGATTTTTTTCACATATTCCACACACATACACATTGTTGAGTGGGCATTCCTTACGAGGATGCTTCTCTCTACATTTGGGATAGAATATCGCTAGTGCTTTCTCTACTTCACCCTGCTTCTACTTTACCATCAACACATCCAATTGTGAAGACAAAGAGCTAAGAATATCAGTCTTAAAATTCTCAAACAGATTGTTGATTTTTGTTTGTGTTACTCCATTGTTGGATGATATTTGTATCATGGTAGAAGTGTCATGTTCTTGGACTTTGTTCTTTGATGGCCCTCTTGAGCTCCTTAGGCACAGAGCGATTATGTCATCGTAAGGCTCCTTCGATATGTCTCATTTTCCCATTAGATTCAACATGTCGAAACAATCATCTCTCATTCCCCGAATCAGGATTGTCTTCAGGATGTCTTTGTCTAGGGAACTATGTTTATATATCTAATATTTATATTGGAGGAATTCAACATAATCCTCCAAATGTTCTTCCTCCTTCTCGGACATGTTGAAAATATCCTCCCTCTGGTCCCTTGTCCTAAAATAGTCTTGGTATTTCCCTAGAAAATTTCATTTCATGTTTTCCCAAGAGGTGATGCAGTCAAAACCGAGGCCCATAAACCATATTAACATGACTCCCTTCAGGGTGGAAAGGAACAACTTTAACTTTTGAGGATTTGAAGTGTAGTCGTAGCTCTGACACAAAACATCAAAGTCAAAAAGGAAGGTATTTGGGTCTTCATTGGTCAGACCATGGAAGTTCGAGAGAGAAGAGAGAGGAGTATTCTTCATCATTTCTTGTCCGATAATGTCACCAATGGGAAATTAAAAGGTGGAAATTGTATCATCTTCATTCATGTTCGCCATGTGGTTCTACCACAAGATGCGGATTCTTTGCCAAATTTCCCTAGGCACTTGTTGTATATCAACAAGGTTCTCTAGCTATGGAGGACCTTCGGATGGTTTCTTAGGATGTCTTGCAATGCTCCCTTGGTTTGGGATGGGGTTTTAAAGAGGTTGGTTGATGATCTAGAATCGGATCCAGGAGCTTGATGGGGCTCAAAAAGGCCTAAAACTAAAAGTTCTTGGAATGTCTTCAAAACATACGTGTGCATAGGCCTCATCGATACAAACCCAACGCAATTTGAACGGGATCAAACGAACGTCGTATTCTCAAGTTATGGGGATCTGTTCGTTTTTCCAAACATGCAAAAAAGGATAACTGTATAGTCTGTATAGTTTGTATAGTGCCACGTGGAATTTGACTGTATAGGCCATATGGTTGTACAAATGATGTGGCAGCACAGTTGGCGTAGACTTGGCAGGGTTCGTACAGCTGACGTGGCAGGTACAGGTGGACCAACAGGGAAGTGACATGTGTCACCACTGCAAGGGTAACATGTGGCACGTCCATATGGTGACACGTGGCATGTCGTACGATGACATGTGGAAGACAACTACTGGGCAAGTGGATGGTGACAGGGTAGACAGTTGGACCATTTAGTGTTTAACACATGGCATAGGCATCAACGAATGGCGTGGTGCCATGTGGCCGATACATGGGCTGCCACGTGGCACATAGGTGTTGGTCAATTTTTTCATTTGAAAATTTTTACGAGTTATGGGATTCGACCTCGAGACCTCCGGGCTCGGGGAGTGCTTTGGGCAGAGCGGGCTAGCTAGGATGCCCGAGGGTGGTGCTTGTAAACCATACGACATATTTTTTATTCGAATTTGTTGAACGTTTCGGGCAGAGGAAGGTAGGGTTGGGGTCTAGCCCCATCCCCTGGTCGCACCACTATACCTGACCACACAATGTGACCTCCACCTATGTGATGGCGCGGATAGGTATGGAAGTTGGCCCCGGTCGCATGGGTATAAGCCATATGACCCAGAGTCTTCGTTGTTGGCATAGATAAGGGAATAGCCCTCGGTTTCGGGGCTACTATTTTGATACTCCATGTGACCCGGACTGGAAGGTACCCTTTTGCACACGCGTTGTCATTTGTGACAAGCCCATGGTACCGTTGGTTGCGCCATACGACCGAGAGTTGAGAAGGAAGGGCCAACACGCAGCCCCTAGGGGGCTAGTGCTTGGCCACATGCATCCATATGACCATGCAGCAGGGGAACGCGCCCAGTCCGGAGGGATTATGCCCAACATTTATGCAAAAGTGGTTTTTTTCAACTATAGTATAGTGATTTTTTATGACTTTTTTGGCCTGTTATTAGAGATTTTTGGCCCTTTTGGGGGGATATTGGGCCCTTTTTGAAGTCAGATCTTGGGAGGAAGTTGGGAGATGGTCACCAAATTTAGATATATATAGACCAAGCCTTCTTGAGTCCATGAAAGGAGATTTAGAGCAATTTTATGCTAAATATTTTCCAAGTCAAATCCATTTGTATGCAGGGAAGTTGTTGAGGAGCACACCTTTGCGGGCCATTTCTGGGAGCTCTGGTCATCCGATTTGAGTTTCGTTTCCTCTGTTGGGTTCTTGAGATTTGGTAGAAAAAGACCAATTCATTTTTGTAACCTTTCCATATTGTTGTGATGTAATTATTGAAATTGGAATAGAAATAAGAAAGCCTCACCCACTGAGACAAAGGCCCGGAGACGTAGGCGATATTTCCAAACTCCGTTATCACATTGGTGTTATGGTTTGTTGTTGTTTTATGCTTCATTTAAGTTCTGTACATGTTCATATGGCTTCTATATTTATTCTATAACTTCTTCCTCTTTCTTAAAGCTTCATAATTGGTTAATCAAAACATGCATAATAACTCAACCATGGTCGTGCAAAAGATCTTTTCGGATCAGTTGACCTCCAACCTTAGGCCTTGGTATTCCTAGTTTTCTCCATCTATATTGATGCATCCCCCCTTACTCTCCTTCAGTCTACACGACCTCCCGGTCAAGGATCTCCAATTTCTCGAGCCAAATTGGCTCTTTGAAACCTTGATGGTCTCACTTTGCTACTTCAAATAGGCCCTTTCGGCTTCTGGTGCAGGTCTTATGATACCCACAACCTCTTCCTTCGTGCTTCTGGAATCTCAAGCTTCAGGCGTTATCTCCTTTTCCGTTAGCCCATTCCTTTCACATGACCACGGACTGCAACCATGCGCCAGATCTGCTCCGCGACTCCGTTCTTCAGGAATATTCATTGCAGTTGTCACTGATTCCTTCGAACTCTGAACCGACGAACACACTGGTCCCTTTTTTCGTTTCTCTGTGTAGGTCCTTCAAAAACCCTGCAAGCGCTCCTTGCCCTGGAACTTTTATCTCCTCACACGACCTCGGGCTATGACCTGGTGCTTATCCCAAATGGTGTTTCGGGACTTCGTGTTTCGGGAGTCTTCACACCACTCGACTCCAGATCTCCCGATACCCGGATCAGAAAAATCACTTTACTTAGATCAACCATCGGATCTGCTTCACAGTCAATGACAACGATTATTTCTTCAGAACTCTGAATCGGCCAGTTCTATGCAATGGGCACTAGCTTCTTCCTAGGCCTGCCTCCCACAGGACCTCGAGCTATGACCCCGGGCTCAACTCCTGATCTCTTTGCAACTTCACACTTCGCGAAGTTTGCACTCTGCTCCTTGCAAATTCTATGAATCACGAATTCATGAATTCGTTTATCTGTTGCCACGTCCCTGCCTTCCAACCAACGGCTAGGATCTCTCTGCAGATTTTGGATTCATAAATTCAACACTCACCTGCATTCTTCCTCCTTTTTCCTGGAGTGTATGGATCTCTACCATGTGCTCTTCTGGATCTAATGGTCCATAATCACTCAGCACTTCACACTTCACAAAGTTTGAAATGTTCTCCTTGCAAATATTCTGAAGTTTGAATCCTCGAACTCTCAAATCTACTTCCACCTGTCTCCCTGGACGATGGACGGTCCCAACTGGCTTTGGGACTTTGTGAGTCCGCTCTCCTATTCACTTTCAAGGGACTTAAGGCTCCTTCGCTTACCTCTGGATCCAACGACTGTTGGTCCACGTGCTCAGATCCGACGGAGGGGTCTGTTCCTCTTATTTGCATGCTCCTCCTATCTAGATGTGGAATTAGATGGCCCAGATTCCTTTCTCTGTGGTTGATATGATGGCAGTTGTTGCTCCTCCTCCTGAGCTTTTGATTTCTTCCAACTTGGAAGAGTTTGTAAATGTTCAAAGGTTTGGGCCCTTGAACTTTCTCCTGCGAGTCCGGCTATATTGGGTCTCGTATTCGCTTCTTGGGACGCTATCCCTCCTGGTCTTGATCCCTTTGAGAATTTCGATCTCCCGTGCACTCCTTGCATTACTGGGATTCGGCAAGCTTAGATCGAAGGATTTCTTTGAAAGAAATTCTTCCAACACTCCTTGTGCTTCTTTGTTCTGGTTCTTCGACGCTTGGTCACTCCTTGACATTGTGCACTCCTTGCACTTGGTCTAAGTTCTCGTCGTTCCTTCTGAACTCTCTTGATTCAACTTGAGACTTTGTCAACACACTCCTTGTGTATGAGATGCACTCCTTGCATACGAGTTTCAGAAGAGAAACAATTGAAACTTATCCAATTCGTCATAGATTCATGTGATCAACTTTGAACAATCATACATAAATGAAGTGAACTAAAACACACACAGAATACACCATTCATTCAATCACACATCTTAATGAACACTGTACAAGGAATTGGGACAATTTTGTCTGCTCTATTCATTCATAAAATAAAATTGCACAGTATTACAGTTCTTCATTGCATCTTTCTCCTATCTTCTACTCTACTATATTCTACTCTTTTGTTGTCTCTCTATAATAAAATACAACAACAACAAATCTATCTAAGGAGTGGCTCCTCGAGCTCTTCTTTGTCCTGTATGTAACCTATCCTTTCAAGTTCTAGTGGTTACCTATTTTCTCCTATTACAACAACTATCTATTATTATCATATAAGAGATGACACTCTCTATTTGTAGCTTCTTGCAGTCATACACGACTTTACAAACACGACATATTTAAAACCGTTGTTTCCAAAATATCTCAACAACTCATTTTTCTTCTGAGTTAAATGTTGATTTGAAATTTTGTCATGTTGAGATGTCATATCCCTGCCTCCACTCTTGTGTCTTTGACTTTGAAGGCGATGCTCCTGCATCATACTCCTCTGGATAAAATATTCATGGACTCCTATCCATGAGCTCCTGAATTGTTTTTCCATGCTTCAAAATATCAGGTTCAGTGACCCAACTTGAATCTTCCACTGGATGATCTTTCCACTTCACCAAGTATTCAGGATATGTCTTCCTCCTGGTCCTCTTTCCAACTCTTTGTTATATGATTTTCTCCATCTGATGTTTTTCTGTTGTGGGAAATTGTTCTTCCCACTGAACTTCTTTCTGATCATCTAATTCTCCTGCATCATCTCTCATGTAAGGATACATGTATGTAACATTGAATGTCGATGATATTCCAACATTGTTTGGCAACCCAATTTCATAAGCATTGGCTGCAAATTTTATGAGAATCATGCATGGTCCTATATTCTTCATCTTCAACTTGTTATAAGTTCCCCTTGGAAACCTTTTCTTTCTGAAATGAGCTAAAACTTCATCTCCTACTTCGAACTGAACTTCTCTCCTCTTTTGATCAACTATGTCCTTATATTTCAGGCTACTGTCATGTAGATGCTCTCTAACTCTGTCATGGAGTTTCTGCATTTCTGCTGCAAAATCTTCTGCGCCAGCACTTCTGAATTCATCTTGATTCAATTCTCTCAACTCTGTAATCCCTCTTGGATGTATACCACACAATTTCAAATGGACTTTTCCCAGTGCTCATATTCACTGAATTGTTAAATGCAAATTATGCTTGTGCCAGAATCTGATCCCATTGAAGGCCTTATTCGGTGACTAAACTTCTTAACAAGTTTTCCAGAGTCTTCTTTACTACTTCAGTCTATCCATTTGTTTGAGGGTGATATGATGAACTAAAGGACAATTTTTTCCCTAGCCTCTTCCATAGATTTCTCCAAAAGTGTCCTACAAATTTTGTGTCTCTGTCTGAGACTATGCTCCTAGGCAATCCATGTAGTCTCACCACTTCTCTGGAAAAAAAATTGGCTATGTGTGTAGCATCGTTTGTTTTCTGACATGGTATGAAATGTGCCATGGTATCAAAGTAGGTGTGAACTTTACTCTCTCAATTGTTTTAGCTTATATGAAAACTATTGTCTAGTGACATTTGTATTTTATGCATAACTAGGGTTTTCAATTGATCTTCCCTTCCAGGGTTTCTATAGGGGTTTTAGAGATATAAATCCTAATTTAGGGTTGCACCTTCACTCAGGGTATTCATTGACACCTTTTCCCTTATTTAAGGGCATTGTCTCTACTCCTAGGGTTACTATGGTTTTGTACCATTTGGATATATAAAGGTGAATTTCTCAAGATTTATTTCCCTAAGGATCCTTCATCCTACTTTTGTTGATCCTATGGATTCAAAATTATTATTTCTTCATCTAAATGGGGCCAGCTGTCATTCTTAAGTGGATCAAACCATTGACATACTTCAAAGAAAATATCTATGGATGCACTTAGTGAATCCACCTCTTATTGAAGATTATGGCAATTATAACCTCATATGTTTGAAGAAGGATGAAGCTCTTTGGTTGGTCACTCTTTATGTCAAGCCTAATCTCATTCATCCTACCAAGGATAACAAAAATGGAAAGAAAAATTGGGATGACTTCAAAACTCTATTTGGAACAGTGAATACTACTCAAGTCAACCAACTTAACACAAAACTATCCAATCTCAAGATGGGTGACTTTGACACGGTTGAATAATTTTCAAGGGTTAAGAACCTGAAAGTTGATATTATTCAAGGAAGAGGAAAATTAAAAACATATCTAGAACTTGTAAGTATTATCCTGAATAATAATTTTCAGCATTCAAATAATTCTCTTATATCATATAGTATACCTTTATTTTTCAAAGATCCTATAACTCCTACACCTAAGGATATTCTTTCTAATATCATCAAACATCAAGTTATTTTGAGGAATATGGATGAATTTCCCCCCTCCCTCCCCCAATATCAATCCCTTCCAAAGGTTGTCTCAATTGCTCTTCAATCTGACTCCAATCAAGGTAAAGAGGAATACATAAATCATATAAGAAGAAAATAATCATATGTGGATATTGTCATAAGGAGGGCATTTGCACATCATACATGCATCTTTCACATCACTAAAATGTGTCGTGCATCATGGGCATTGGGTTTGCATTAGATTGTGTCAAGATAGCATCTTATATAAATATATAGCATCGTATTCATATCATATTAGTCTTGTAATATTATATTTGATAAAAAAATATTTATTATGAATTTTTTTCCATATTTGCAAACAATTACGATGTCATTCTTCTAGGGATTTCCAACTAATCATTGATAATAATGTAGTATATAGAACCTAATGTGAGGAATCATAAGCTCACTGTGAAGGGAATGATATAATCTAATGTGAAGAATCATAAGGTAACTTTGAAGGGAAAATATAGGACAAGAGGTTGCAAACATTTATTTATTTATTTAGGTAAGCATATGTCTTCCTTAAAACCCATCACTTCTCTTCAAAGTTCAGGCTAATACACTACATTGAAGAGGAAAAAAAAACATTCAAGATTCTATTATGTAACTAGTGTTATCGTATGCCACCTAGCCTAGATTCATGCCAAAGAATTATTCTTTGTCATCTCATTTGATTTCAGTGGGCTTGACAAAACCTTGATAAGGCATACTCAATGGAATATATAAGAATATTCACTTCATTTTTCTTGCATTCACCCTTCTTGTCTTCACCATCACCTTTTGATTCATAATTTTGTTCTTATCATCATCCCCTCCTTTTTTATTTTCTCCACCATCCTTCTTCCCACCACTATCTTCTTATACCCACCACCACCACCTTCCTTCTTCTCCCCCCTTCTTTCTTGCCCCTTCCCTTTTTCCCTCTTTATCGAGATCAATTTTATTCATAGATGATTTTTGAGGCTAAATTTCGCCAATGGGCTAATTTTCCATGGTTTTCCCAAAAAAAGATTCACCAATTTCCATTTTTTCTAAAAACAAATCGCTCAAATTCCATAGAATAAAATTATTTTACCTTAAAAATCGCCAAAATTTTATATAAACTATATAAAAGCCTTAGAAATTTGAATGTTTTTACCAAACTATCGCCAAACATTTTACATTTTTCATATTAAGGACTAATAAGATTAGCCCATGTTTCTATATTTTAATATAAACTTACATCCTTGAAATTATCCCTATTTTTATTTGAATATTTTCATTCAAATCATAAAATACAAAGAATGTATTCAAGAATACACTAAAATAGAGGGACACATACATTGAATTCTTCCAATATCTATAACCAATTTTCTTTATCCCAATGTTTTTTATTTCATTTTAAAAAATGTTTATGATTTTGTTTACATTGTTCCATTTATTTTGTGTTTTGTTTGGTGGTTTTCAATGTAAACAATTTTCTATTTCTATTTTTTTTTTTAAATAGGGTATGTAAAGTCATGTAAATTCTAGGGAAACCATGGAATTTATGAACATTTTTCATTACCAAGTTGTATATAGTCTTGTTTTTTATTACCAAGTTGTATATAATCTTGTGAATGCTAGTTTTTTAAGTTAAAAAAAATTGTAATTCACAATGCAATTTGTAAGGTCTCTTCAACAGAGCCTTAAAAACATAAATTTAATATATAGAAATGTTATCCTAAATTATTTACCATTCATTATTCATCATATAAACATTCATTCGTTATTCAACATATAACCATTCAATAGAATTAAAATTTATGAGCAGCATGATAATAAGTCATATAACACAGCATAATAATGAAAATACCTCAAACTTATGCTATTCTCCAACTCTGTCCAAGCTCTGCCCAAAACTGACTAACCTCCCAGCCAGCTAAGAACAACCTATCTGACTCCCTAGCTCCAGGATTCCTTATGGTTTCCTGGCCCCCGAGCCCAAAATTCCCAACAACAGGTGCCCCCTGTGACATTTCTTCAACAAGATCCTCAAGCAAAAACCAGTAGTACAATCCTCCCACAAGCTCCTCCCCAGCCCAAAAACCAGTAATACAGTCCTCCCCTCAAAATAATGCTCACCCCTTGCCTTATCCTCCCTTCCCATCATTCACCACCTTCTTCCCTCATTTAATTCTCAACTACCCTCCCTCAATTAGGTGTCAACCACCTTATCCCCTTTTCATTAATGGGTAATCTACCGATACACTAAGTCTCAAAATGGAAAATTATTAATTTATTAAACCAATATTCCTTAAACAAATATTTAATCATGATTATTAATTGATTAATTAATTAAACTAATATACATTAAACAAATATTTAACCAGGACAATTACTTAATTAATTAATTAAACTAATATACATTAAACAATTATTTAAATCATGACAATTGATTAATTACTTAGGGTTGTTACATACACCCACCCTTCAAGAAACTTTGTCCCGAAGTTAAAGTATTTTATGATACAAGGGAAAAGACACATGGTTCACACATTCATATCCAATAACCAACATTATCAGTAAGTAAGCTAAGAAAATTCATACATACTAGTGTACATGTGCAAGAAATGCATGTGTAGCTAGTACATACAAGTCTCGTGCATGTACTAATAACAATAACTATCACCTCTATAGTAATTTATGTATGCATCCAATCCAATCAACAAGACTATTCAATTTATAAAAGATAATAAACCAATAAATTCTTTGTGAAATCCCTTAATTATAATAATCTAGCTCAACAATGTTTATTTTTACTCAAATTTCAAATCAATATTACTTTAATTTGTTTTAAATTTACATAATAGTATTAATACTTTCAAATAAATTAATAAAACTTGAAATAATATTACTAGAAAATAATAATAAGATTATTTGAAAATAGTAATAAAATAAAATATATGTAAAAAAATATATTGTAATGTCAAATTTGATGACGAGTTTAATGCTCTTAATATCTTGATGCGAAACGAGGCATTTGTCTCACAGAACTACAACACCCGAGACCGTGTTGGAAGCCTTTAAGGTCGGGCTTCTCGCATGAGGCCCATGTGCCCAGCCCTGGCTCTCAGTACCTAAACCCTAAATTCTCACTAGTCCACCTCGCGTTTTCCCTCAAGCGGCTCGTTTTTATTTTCTTCTTGACTGTGGCCGCTCTTCCCTCGTTGGTTCCTCTCTTGGTATTTTGGCTCAAGACTCAGGCTTGGTCTGGGGTTGTATGGTATGTTCTGCATAGAGGGCGCGTTGGGCAAAAAGAATGGCCCTCGTGGGCTCCTTCCTTCGGCTTGATTCTTGGTTTCGAGCCTGGGTGCTTGCGTTCCTTTCCCTTCTCGGGCTTGATTGGTTTCGGAGTCTGGTGCTTGCGTACAAGGCTGAATTGGTATTTCCACTTTGTGGTCTCTCCCTCATGGCTAGACTTCTCCCTTGGTCGGGCTAAGGTCGAGGTTAAGGCTTGAGTCATGGGCCATGGGGTTTCCCCAAGAGTTCAAACTGTGCTTATTACTTCTTGTTTCTTGTGTGCCTCATTTGCTAGGGTTCATTCGGAAAGATTGCGAGAGTTCGAATCTCTCAAGTCAGGTGTTTTCTCCCACTTCTGCATGCAAAGGATCGCTTTGTCCCTTTTCCCTGGCTGGGTGTTGAGGGATGTGTAGTGCATGAATACTAGCTCTTTGTGGGCTCCTCCCTGTCGTGGCACATTGTGTTGAGTGTTGTCAATGCTTAGTGTAGCTCTCAGGTATTTCATATGTGTACTGGTTTGTGACTTAATTATGGCCCGATGGTTAAGCCCTCCAAAATTTTATTTCATTTATTGTTCTAGCAAAGCAGCAGAGAGATTCTCAATGTCATATTTCTAAGGCAGAGAGATTCTCAGCAGAAAGACTCCTTTGAGGTTCTGGGGATTTCCATGAGAGGAATTCAGTTGTGCCCTATTCTAACAGGAACACTAATGGTATCGGTATCGCCTTCCTAGAGTTAACCCACAACCTTGTTTTTTTTTGTCAACCTCCACAGCTTTCTCTGTCTTTGTGAAGCAGGCCTGTGGAAAGGGTTGTTGGTTTGATTCCTTCTACTCCACACTTTTGTTGGCCGGGTAGCTCATTCACAATCCTAAAACTTCAATACCCAACTATCTGTTTGATTCGACCCTGCATTCAAAGCATCAAAATGCTCAAACGACGATGTGGGCACGAGGCTATATCCTTGAACAGTAGGCGCTTGGCACTGGGTTGTATGTCCACGCATTGTGCACAATAAAATGCCCCTATAGGATTCTCCTCCATGTGACTTGGTTTGTCATTTGGAACTTAAAAGGCTATCGTGTTTGGACACGAGCACTTGCAATGCCCCTCGTGGGGTCTCTCTTGAAGCCTGGTGTATGATGTTGTCGATTAATAGGTCGGGGGTTCTATTACCGCCAACTACTATATACCCATGGCCTTTTTAACTATTGTACCTATCACCTTTTGTTGGTGTCTTTAATAGGTTAAATAGCTACATGTTGCCTAATCTTGAACACCTCTCAATGACCAAGTTTGAGTGCATATCATTATGATTCCCTGCAATTGAGTAGCCCGATCTCTGAGGTAAACATAGAGTCAAGTTTTCTTTGAAACAATAATCTACATTGTATGATGAGTAATAAATGAAATTTGGGTGTTTATAAGTCTCGTAGGATCTCTAATCCTTTGCACAATGGGCATCTCTATAGTTTTGTTTTGATGATAGTTATAATACAACTCTGAAATATGGTTAAATATAGAACAAATACATGCTTTTAATCTGACCTTTAGTCCACGAATTCACTCAATCACTGTTTAATTTACAAACAAATATAAAATAGCTTTCATTCAATAAAATACCTTGTCCACATATCATAGCATGTAAACTTGTTTTTTTATTTTTATTTTATATTCATATATATATATATATAAAATTAGATATTGCCTCTTATTTTTCATGGCCTGGTCTCTTTCCCCATTTCTTGTTTCTCCAGAGTATCATCTACATCATCATAGTAAATTTGAGGTTGGCTAGGCCAACTATTTGACATTTCCATTCATAAGTTTTCACAGAGTCTTATGGACCTTAGATGTAGTCAAGAGTACATTGCAACATCATTTTTAACCTATTGAAATTTATGGTTCTGATTGATAACTATTTTGTTTTATTGTTTGTTTAACCTCTTTCAAGCTTCTGGTTTATTGGACCTTAAAATGATAGGACTATTCTGTCTCAGTATTCATTATTTGGCCCTAGACTCGTGAGCTGGGCTTTGTATTGTGTTAATGTGCTAACCTGTGTGTTGTGTATGGAAGGTGTGCTTAATAAGCTAATGATAGTTGGTTTTCCTATAAGTGTCAGGGTCTATGTTGTGTGTGCAACTACAACAATTCCATGAGTTTTTATTTACTAAACTGGTAACTTATTTGCATGCTTTTGACTATGCCCCATTTCAAATCAAGATATGTTCCTTTTTATATAGTGCTGTTGTTTTTTCGCTAACAGTAAAGGTATATTTTACCATGCAATCCATAGAGACTAGAAATACTAAGGACATAGAAAAACAAGTACTTAATTTCATAAATGTTCCTTTTTGGCAAACTTTGATTCCAAATTTTAAATTAAAAGTAAATGGTTATGTAATAGTAATTGTCAAATTTTAATAATGTTATGAACTATGTTTTTCTCTCATTGATACTCCTAAGAAATGGAAATTTTAGAAGCTAAGAAACTCCATACAGAGTTGCATCATTGAGGGAATAGTTGAATAAGCGGTAAAATTTTGCTTAAAATTGTTCTTTGTTTGTTTTTATTGAGATCACTACTAAGTGGTGTCCTTGGATAGAATTGATAGGTATATGACCAGCAAGGAGCTTGATCCCGAGGTAGTTGAAAGGTTACCACCAGGCAAAGAGCTTGCAGTTGCGATTGAAAATGGTACTTTCTTTTGGGGTGAAGATATTTTTAATTTATAATTTCTACCTCCTTTATAGGTCATGCCTAATTAAAAAAAAAAAAATTGTGCCCTATTACGTGAGGCTTCTTATAGGTTCACACAGATTTTTTGGTTTTCAGAGATTAATAAGTTCCAAAACATTCTTAGATGTTTTGGGGTTCTTTTGTACCACATTAATTCCACCCCTTCCATCTTAACACTGTAGATCTAATTTTTTTTTAGGTTATTTTGGTTGTTATGGATGTAGTTTTTATTTTATATTTTTTGTTAAAGGGTTATAAGGATTTTAAGGTTGCATGTCGAGGTTTTCATGGTTGTTTTTCATAGTTTTTTAAGGATCATATGCACAGCATTCACCAAGAGTCAAGAGGATGGGGGGGTAGGTAGGCCCTTGGCCCTAGATTTTAAACTAGGGCCTTGAGCACATGTGTAAGGTCTCTTCATCAGAGCCTTAAAACATAAATTTAATATATAGAAATGTTATCCTAAATTTTTAACCATTCATTATTCATCATATAATTCATTATTCATCATATAAACATGCATTCATATTCAGCATATAACCATGCAACATAATTAAATTTATGAGCAGATGATAATAAATCATATAACACAACAAATAAAATGAAAATACCAAACCGATGCTATTCTCCAACTCACCCAAGTCTAACTCTATCCAAGCTCGGCCTAAACTGACTAGCCTTCCAAACAAATTTAGGAACAAACTTTCATCCTGCCCCTATCTCTAGGATTCCTACTTACTCTCGCCCCCAAGCCCAAAATTACCATCAACAGGTGCCCCCTGTGATAGTTCTCCAACAAGCTCCTCAAGCAAAACCAAGAGTACAATCCTCCCACAGAGCTCCCTCCTCCCCAGCCCAAAAACCAGTAATGCAGTCCTCCTCTCAAAATAATGCTCACCGCCTTTATCCTCCCTTCCCATCATTCACCATCTTCTTCCCTCATTTAATTCTCAACTACTCTCCCTCAATTAGGTGTCAACCAACTTATCCCCTTTTCATTAATGGTCATCTACTGATACACTAAGTCTCAAAATGGAAAATTATTAATTTATTAAACCAATATTCTTTAAACAAATATTTAATCATGATTATTAATTAATTAATTAATTAAACTAATAATATACATTAAACAAATATTTAACTAGGACAATTAATTAATTAATTAAACTAATATACATTAAACAATTATTTAAATCATGACAATTGATTACTTACTTAGGGTTGTTACACAATTCATATAGTCATGTGAATGTTAGGGTTTTTTAAGTAAAAAATTGTAATCCACATTGTATTTCACATAGGTTGTACACACCACTGCATAAGATTTGTAGGGTGCACCATAATGTTAAGTTTCAAATAAATGTTCAAATTATTTAGTTTATTTTTTAAGAAATATCACAATGCCTATGCAATGCACTCTTTTTATTACACATGCGCATTGATGCACCTCTTTAAAAAACACACATAATCATTGAATTTTCAACTATTTTGATTTTGCAAAGAAGAGTTAAGAAAAGGAACTTATGCAATGCATAACACTTAAAAAGAAGAAAAAAATGATTAATAGTAAACATGTGAAGCATGCATTTTTTAAAGCTAATTTACATCATGTTCATTTTATTTTTATAAATGATCATAATTTTTTAAGTTTGGATCATTGTTAGAGTTTTATCTTCCTTAATTATCTAAGTAGATAAATAAGTTGTTATGTATGGAGGTCATAGCTCTATCAAACAAGTGTCAGTATATAACGTAGTCCCCGCCTTTAAAAATTCATAATAATAATGGATTTAAAAGTAAATAAGATTAAATTATATAAATTGTAAACCTGAAAAAAAAGTAAAATTTTAATTTTTTTATATTATTAATTAGATTTGAAAAATTGATAAAATAATGATTTAAAACTAAAATAATACTAAATTATATAATCTAGAACTAAATTAAAAAAAAAGTTATGAATAAAACATTTTAATATTTTTATATTATTAGTTGTATTTGTAATAATTGAAAACATAAAACATTTCAATATTTCTTGTATTATAAAAAATGATTTAAATGTGTTTTGTATTATAAAAAATCCATTTAAATGTTTATAAAAACTGAAATGTAAATTAAAGAGTTTGAACTATTTTTATATATACTTGGTACGTGAGGTTGAACTACTTTATCCATAGCTGTTACAATCGTGTTGCATAGTGATACAAATCTCAATAATTGATACAATAATGTTGCACAACGATACAGATTATGGAGATGGAGAAATAATTGACATCAATTGAATGATTCCACAAATCACTTCACACAGTTCACTGGTTCTTGAGCAATCCTTGTTGAATTGTGGGAGTGATTAAACTATTTTGTTTGAACCTTGTTTCACAACAGCCAGCTTCCTCTTAGTTGTGGATAATAAACAAAGAGTGTGGTAATCCTATGGTGGAAGGATCTTCTCTCAAGTTAAAATTTAAAAAATCATAAAAACAAAAAGCCCTTTTGGATCACAAATCTAAAAAGCTAAAAAAAAGTTCAGACATTGATCAGATTCCACCATGTTCCCACACCAAACTTAGTCCTGTCATTGATGCAATCAGTCCATTTAAAACCATAGCATTGCCTCCTCTTCTGAAGAAACTATGGAAGGCACATGTAGCTCATATCTAGTCATCCAAAATGGAGCTGTAAACTAGGAAAAAGAGAGTACACATGAAATAAGCATCCATTCTTTCTGTGTTGAAAAATATGGTACAGTTGGTTGTACAGAGCATCTCCATGTGTGTATGTACACAGCTCTGTGGATAGTGTCCCTGGCCTGCCACCATCGAGACACAATGCTTTGTTTCATGTGTTTGTCTCATGTTCTATATCTAATTCTGAGTAGATCTTCATGCTTCTCTCTTTTCTAGGGTTTTCCTCTTGAATCTCTCTTTCTTCAATTTTCGTGGGCTGTATTGCACTCTCGATTATTTTTGTTGCTTGTTGTATTTTCTAATTACATTGACCTATTATTTTGTCACCTGTAAAAATTAATAAAATTATCTTATCTTCTCATGATCGGTCTCTTTTTACAAAATCAAGCCCAATAAGAAGACAACTTTATTAACAAAGAAAACGTACCATAAAAGAGAGGAATAAAAACATAGTTCGAAGGGGACAATATTGACAAGAAATTTACAGGATCAAGACAACTTTATTAACAAAGAAAAATGTACCATAAAAGAGGAATAAAAACACAATTCAAAGGGACAATATTGACAAGAAATTTACAGGATGAAAGTCGGGTTGGATAACCCCTCTACTGGGGGATGCTTTCTTCACTTCTGCTATTAAAGCTGGCAAAGTTGTTTCCTCTGCACGGGCCTTCAATGCACCAATAAAATCTTTGGGCGGAGGCACATCCGACAGGACGTTCTTCACACTTTCCAGAGACATCTTCTCCTTCATCTGTTTATATACAAAACAGAAAACCTATATAAAAATCCAATTGCACCAAGAGAACTGAGGTGCTCAACAGCCCGGGTGGGGGTTGAAATTAATCAACGGTTAGAGTAATGGTACATGGAATCTAGAAACTAGCATAACTCCATCAAAACCCCATCGAGCACATTGAATATGATAACTGGTAAAGATCCATCTAAATCCATATTTGATGTGCGCCTGGAGGTCACAAAGCTCGAGGATGCATAAATTGAGGTTACAGAAATGGTGGATATATCAGATACCGAAATTCGAGATATGCAACCTCGAGCTTCGGATAATATATAGGGTTGGTTTACAGGAGCGTATCACATTTGAGTTTATATGGGTTTGTGATATTCGTTTGGTGACAGTAAATATTGAAAGATATAGACTATCTTGGAAAAGCCCAAAAATCAGAATAGTAGCATGAAGCTTATTGTAGAAGCTTGCCTGTGAAACCTCTGTGTGCTTATTCCAAACAATCTCCTCCAATATGTTGCTATCTTCAATCTCTCCTGTAGGGGGCGGATGCCTTCTAATACCAATTCCCTGCACATAACCCAAATCAATACCACCATACCCAATTGATCTCAGATCGAGAAATACTTATAACACCCCAAAAATTTGGGAATTGCGTGGAATGCCCATCAAGCAAATTTACAGAATTTGAGTTATAAAATTATACTTGTTGAGCCTTGTAGAAAACAACGGGTTGTCTGTTTCTGGCGCTCCGCGGAAGTTCATGAGGTCGACTGCGACTCTGGTTTAAACCTAAGTTGGACCCAGATCTTTCGTTGCCAGAAAAATGCAGTTGGGTTTTTGAAATGTGCTTAGAATCATCCCCAGAAGTCACGCTTGGATTTGAGACTATGGGCAATGATGACCTAAATGCAATGCTCCCTTCCATTGTTTACGGATTATCTTCTGTCTTTCTACACATAAAATTAGAATAAGGGCGTCCTTACATGCAACCGAAATTTTCTTCTTCTCATCAGAATCTCTTTAAATTCGAACTGGAATAATTTCAACTACACGCTTATGCTATCATGGTAAACACACGGCTTCCTTAATATGGTCTGAGCTCCTCGACTTTCTCTCAGAATAGCGAAATGGAAAAGACAGGATGCCCTAAGCTTCAAAGCCAGAAAGTGAGAACCAGATTAATCGCGAAAGCACTTAGGACGAGCTCGTGTATGGTGTCTACACGCTTCAGGGCGGTCGAGGACCTCAATTAATTAAATCTTATTCGGCCAAATCCAAATCCTTACTCTCCATCACATGCAAGAGATAAGACTTCTGCAATGCAGTACAATAGGCTCTAATAAATACAGGCTTTCTTTGTAAAACTTATACATTGATTTACGTGAAGCCTTCAATAACACATCAAATATATCAGCCAATCAAATTTGAGAAAAATATATTATTTTATTATTAAAAAATATATATTTTTTGATTTCCTATGTTACACATTTGATATAAAACAAAAATTTAAAGTCAATGAACAACTAATAGAAAGTCAATGAGCAGCTCATCGCTATAGTCCCAAGCCTTTGGCAGGGACTAATAAGGTCTATGTAGTAGTGTGGAAACAATAAATGTAAAAATGTTTACTAGAAAGTTCTTCCTATTAGAAAGTTTCTTTTTAGAATGTTCCTAAGAGGTAGATAGTACTATATAAAGAAGTAGAAGCAAAGTAATGAGATGTCTTCATAATCTATTTGTAATCGAAGATCTACTTAATTAGAGGTTTCCCCCTCGAAGATACAGATGAACATTGCTTCCATCAATAAAAGTATAACATTTGGTGGTATTCTAGTTCTTTATTTGGCTATTGTGGTTGCAATCTGTCAATTATGTAATAAATATAGGTAAAGTCTATTATTTCTTCTCTGCATATTTCAGTTTACTAATAAAGAACACCACAATAATAGGCATCACCTAAATTGATTAGCATTAGACTAGAGAGTGGTTCTGACTAATGTTGTGGTACTGATAGATCAAATAATATTTAATAAATAAACATTCTCATATCTTGTTTGGTACAACATGCCAACTTCTTGCATCTATGCCTTGTGTTTAAACATAGGGATTAAAGTATCAAGTGGAGTTGTATGACAATTTAATGGTTGGAGGCATGCAATGAAGTTGCAATGAGATGTGTATCATTCATGGAGTGATAGATGTTCATGTAATTATATTAGTAAATTCAAATAGTTCTTGGAGGTCAATAAATAAGGTATGTAGTAATGTAAAAGACTGCTTATTTATATTTTCGTGAAAATATTCAAAATTCTAACAATTTGATATAATTTCTAGAAAAAAAAGATTACAAATTTTTAATAAAAAAATTTTAACTAAAAAAATTTAAATGAATTATCTTTAAAAAGAAAAATTGATAAATCAATTTAAAATAAAAAATAAAATTAACCACTAAAATTTTACTTAATTACTTATATAATTAACTTTAATTTCTATATATAGAGAGATTTTTTATACATGAATAATGTTTATATATTTAAAAAAACAAACGTCTTTATATATTTAAAAAAACAAACGTCATAGATATTTAGAAAAACAAAAAACAAACATCGATGAAAGTAGTGCAAATAAAATGGCAAAATGTTTGGAGGATTTCTACTAAGTGGAAGTTTATTTTATCATATTTTATACATCAAAAATATTGTTTATCACATATTTTAGTTATTTCACATTTTACATCAAAAACACTGATTATCACATATTTTAGTTATTTCGCATTTTAGTATGATAAGGTTATAACCCATTATCTTGTTCATACATCAAAAATATTGTTTATCACATATTTTAGTTATTTCACATTTTACATCAAAAATATTGATTATCACATATTTTAGTTATTTCGCATTTTAGTATGATAAAGTTATAACCCATTATCTTGTTCATAGGGAGAAATTAATATTTTTATTTAATATATTTTATACTTATTTATTATCATAATTATTTTATTTTAATATGATATGGTTATAACCCAAGATCCTCCTTACAAGTGAAAAAGAATATATCTATTTAATATATTGTAATGAACACTTCATAGTATATTTTAGGTTCATGTTTTATATGTTCATCTTTAACATATAACATATAGTAATGGTCAAATCTTTATTTCAATGTATACATAGAACAAAATTTCACAATCACTTTATCTAAAAATATTAATTATTAATAATATACTATTAACCAATAATTTATTAATTAACAAATAAATAATATACATTATAATGGTTAAAATGTACATATTTTTATAAAATATCATTTTTCATAATAATTTGATGGTTCTTTATGTGTATTATCGATATATCATTACATAATGTCCAAATTTGATTACAGTGCTCCTATAACATTGTTACACTAATAATCCTTTTTTTAAATACACATCATAAACCTAACCTTTACAAAACAAAACTCTATCCACTTAACAATGTGCACAAGGAGACATCATTGTAAACACCTGTAACCATTTCTCTTTTTTATATAGATACTTGACCTTCTCCTCTTGTGGCATGCGCATTCTTCTCCTTATAAAAAGGAAACCCTCAATTTTACAACCCCTTAATCCTTTCACCTAACCTTTAAAATACATGTTTCCCTTCAACTTGCATAATTGAGCACCCCTTGGGATTAATATAATGCCACTTGAGTAAGAAAATTAAAGTATCATTCAAGTCTAGATGGTCCCGAGGCATTATACCTCAACAAGTAGTACTTGATATATGATATCTTAGAAAGCATTCCTACTTTTATATATGCAAATATGCATGCTATCAAAGAGGAAGTTTTATCTTTTTATAGTGTATTTTAATTATAATTCAAAGAAATATTTAATTTGAAATTTTTTTAATATTGAAAAGGGTTTTTTAATTTTTTTTTAATAAAATTTTAATAATAAAAAGAAATTTACTTTTTTTACATATTTCTTTATTTTATTTTATATGTAGAGAGACCAGAATAAGGTAGTTAATGGTCTTTTAAAAGAGGCATTGTAGTTGGAACAAGGTATTTGGACCATCTTCCTCTTTTAGAATGGGCATACAAATGATTTCTSTCATGTACATTGACTATAAAATTACTATATTGGATAAATTCTTGATTTTGATCTTTGCAAAGATGCATTTTTTTCATTTTAAAATCATGAATAAACATATTTTTGTTGTTAATATAGCTCATGGTTTATAAACCCTAGATTATTTGGAAACAAGGTCAAGTCAACACCAAGGCTTGAATCCATTACAACAATATACTCATTATGAGCTCAACATGTCACTTACAAGAATAGAACCTGGGTAGGAAGTACAACACTCCATCCCATAACCACTTGGGCTAAACCGAATTGACTACATCAGTCTCAGCTTGTATAAACAATTAATCATTCTAAATGCTTGTAAAAAGGAAATCAAATGGTCAATCCTTGGTATGACCAAGATTGTAAGATTGCTAGAACATCCATTAGGAAAGCCTCAAACGAGTCCATAAAAAGTTGTCAAGATAAATAGTTCCAAATCACTAATTCAAAGAAAAAAGAGATATTATATAAATAGAAAGCAAGAGAAGGTTTTACATCCTTCTAAATTCGATCAAATTATGGAGGCAAATTCGAACTCAAAAAATCAAAGAAAATAATATGATTGCCTCGAGGGATTGAAATTTGTGCTTTAAAAAACTTTATGAATCTCATAATGTTGTTGACAACATTAACACTCTTGTTACAAAGTAAGAGGTTTTTACTTTAAACTACATTGTTTTTGGCGTTTTAACAATTTGCAAAATGGAAAGTTAAGGACATCAAAGGTTATCAACCAAAAATCCTAAAAATTAGAGGCTTGATTCTTATCCCTCACATTCATAAGTTTTTCAATATGGAAATCAAGTAGGGTTTCCCTAAACCATGGACTCAAAGCCCCATTGTTCCTATTTGTAAAAGTTGGGACAAACATAACCTCTTAAATTATAAGACCATTATGATTAGTCATCTCTAGCCAAGTTATATGGAATTCATCCATGGAAAAAACTATCAACATATGGTTTGAAATTTAGGGGGAAATGGATCAAGGAAAAGTTGGTTTCATAAGCTATTATTCAATTGTGTACCACTTAGTTACTTTTAGGATTATCACATAGGAATGTCAAAAAATAAAAGTAGTTTCTTATATCACTTCGTTGACTTTAGAAAAGCTTAAATAAGGTGCCTAGATATAAGCTTTGGAATAAATTGGAAGAGTTATATGAAAAAATTATTTCTAAGTTCAAGAACAATGAGAGTTGGTTAGAATAAATTAATTGTAATATAGGGCCTAAGCAATGTTGTTCTTTGTCTACTATGCTTTTTGGGTTCGATAAGTTAGAGGCATGTTTGGAAGAAGCAAGTTTCTTTGAAACTACTTTAGCTTAAATAAGCACAATCCTTCTTCTTTATCTCTTATTACTCTTGTTATCTTAGAAGGATGCAAAGTTTGGGTTGCAACATTTTTAAAGAATCTTGGAGGAAAACTAAGCAAATCCAGAAGCGTTTTATAATTTGTAATCTTAAAATTAAAATCAATTCACCATATCCAATCCTCCCCTTAGAGGTTGGTCTTTCACCCATTGAAAGTATGGTTGTGACTAGGTACCGAATGTACAAGCACAAGATAACTAACATGAAAGACACAACACTTCCTAGGATTGCTTCAAACGCCAGGTAAAGTCACTCGTCACTTAAGAGAGAATCACATAAATATGCTAATTCTTGGCTAAACCATTGGAGAATAAAAGAGGAGGCCACTCTCCATAATATTGATACCATTAAAAAGACTATCACATTTAAATTCAAGGAGAAATTATGGTGCAATAAATAAATAGAGGATAAGAGAAAGTTAAGGTAGTATCAAGAGGTCACTAACCTCAATCTAGTAAATCAAAAATATATTTATGTTATTGCTAGCTTAAAGAAGAAAATCAACCTTGCTCAAATAAGAACGAATTCTCACACACTTCATAGTGAAACTAGGTATTGAACAAATCATAAAATATCATAGAATGAAAGAATATGACACCTTTATAATATTAATAAGGTGAAAGATGAAAACGGTTTTTCTTAAAATACTATGTATATATTTACATTAAATGTTAATCAAAATATTTGTAATACTATTAATTTTCATAACTTATTAAGTCATTAAAACTTTTTCTTCAATCTTTTTGAACATAAAAAAAAAATTATGAAAAAAATAATTATTTTTTTACATATTTCATAAATAAAAATAAACTCAATAAACAATAACATTCTGCATCAATATCAAAATGATTTAAAATTTATATTTAAAAAATTTAATATAAAGAAAAATCTATGCATGGTTGACATATTTCAATGCACTCTGCAATTTCAAGGAAAAAGAAATGAAGAGACATACACTGGTACATACACAATGAATGTAGACTAGGAAAGAGTCTTAACTCGTTTGGTGGCCCAAAACCATATTTAAGTCGAATATTAAACCATTAAAGATAAGAAGGAATAAACATGGTTACAATTTAAGGTATAAATATTTTAAAAATATATATAGAAAAAGGTAAACACGAGGTCTATCAAAACTAAAATCTTAATTATAGTCATAATAACTTTTCACCAATAATATTATACCATAACTCTAATATTATAGAATAACTCAACCAACTCCATTAAAATGAAATGGACATATAAATTATAATATTATTACAAATACCTACATTTAGTACTCATAACATTTTGGTATAAGGATGATATTGATGGCACTTAAGATTATAACCAACGCAGTCATAGTCTTGATTTTCTTAAAAAATATAAAATATGGTTGTGACATTTAAGTTTGACCATAAGTGTCTTTTACATGAAATTGTCTTTTTTGTGGACATAAAAAATATAAAATAGGGTTGTGACACTTAAGTTTGACCATATATTTTTTAATTTAATATATTATAATTAACTACTCAATGAATAACCACTAATAACGTTATCATTAATGTTTATTAATTAATGAATAACCACTAATAACGTTATCATTAATGTTTATTAATTCCATTTGTTTTGATATACAATTTTAATAACATTATCATTAATATTCATTAATTATATTTGTCTTATATACAATTCTAATTATCTTATATACAATTCTAATTATATTGTAGAAATAAAAACTAATAATTTATGATTTGTAAATACTTTCAATGTAATAATACATACAAGAAAAACAATATTATGTAATTAGATTTCTTTTGATATATAATCCTAATTATATTGTAGAAATAAAAACTAATAATTTATAGTTTGTAAATACTTTCACTGCAATATATCTAAAAAAAACTTTAAGAAATGAAATATTATATATAAGTATATTATTTTACTCAAATGTTTTGGTTTGATAAAATAATATTTGTAATTTAAGTGATTCAATTAAAAACAATATTATGTAATTTGATTTGCATTTATAATCTTAATTATATTGTAGAAATAA
>SNQJ01S0074036.1:48267-62244 GCA_010110895.2 Picea sitchensis | reverse complement strand
TCTTATCTAGTATAACTTTCTACAAATTTCCTACAAAATTTAGAAAATAATTTAAAATAAAAATAAAAATTACATTTATCTATTCATTAACTTACTTCTTAAATGAATACCTTTTTATATATAACTTTCACATTCTAAAATTGATTAATAAACATTGCTTACCTCCCTAGATGGGGTGCTAGGGATGAAATACACATTTGAGTTCGGATCATCTGAGCATGTGTCATGGCCATTGAATAGACAAGAGGCAGTTCAAGGTAATTGCATAATTAATCGACAATGGGTGAATGGTGCTCAGGACAAAGGTGGTGAATGCGCCTTTAATTCTCCGTTATGGTAGGTACACGCTCCTCCATCAACTTGCTTCATCATGATCTTGACCATTATGAGTTTGAATGATACCAAAGAGAGGCTAGTTCAGGGGGGATCACAACTCCCTTATTATGGAAGGACGACTTGTCTTAATGGCATTATACTTCTTAGTGGTGTTCCCTGACTGTTGTGAACTCCCAACATGATAAAGGAGGTGATCCATATGGATGTCGGTGGCCTCCCACCTATTCCAACTGGCTCATTTTTGCAATTTTCCAGTTTGGCAGTTTTTTCCCTAGTTTTTGGGTCCTTTACTTGTGGGGTCGTTTTGAGGCCCTAAACAATNATGATAAAGGAGGTGATCCATATGGATGTCGGTGGCCTCCCACCTATTCCAACTGGCTCATTTTTGCAATTTTCCAGTTTGGCAGTTTTTTCCCTAGTTTTTGGGTCCTTTACTTGTGGGGTCGTTTTGAGGCCCTAAACAATGTTTTTTAGGGCTCACCACAATTAGAATGACCTTTCATTGATAGCATCAAAATGTGTAGTCCTCAGACAGACCAACGGGCTATCACATGCCTAAAACATAGATCGTATGAAAATGTTACGACCCCAGGAAGTTGATGTACTAACTTACCCAAATGGGGCCCACATGACTTTCGGTGCTTCATCTCCTAGGGTTAGGTTTTTTGGATGTCTAGGGTTTTTGAGATTCCTGTTTATTGTAAAAAGGCCTTCAAAGACTCATTGTAATCATCTTCTTGTGAATGAGTGCAACAGTCGCATCTCTTCTCAGAGATAAGCCGCCACCATTCTAGCAAACTTGTTTACGCTGCATTTTACAGTTTCAGCTTATTTCCTTATTGAATAGAAACCAAGTTTTCTGTATATTTGTTATTCTGTGTTAAGCATATTTTGATAATAATCTGTATTCATTTTGTTCAGCAAATATATTATGGATCAGGAGGGGACTTGACTCCCCCATTGTAGACACTCTAGTTTAGACACACGCAAGCCCCTTCATCTTCTAGTGGCTTTGAACTCCCTCATGTTTATCTCTGTCAACTTGGATTTGGCAATGCCACTCTGTCGAGGTTACCATTATAGATACCATCGAGGGCATCAGAACTGGGCCAACCTTTCCAACTCTCTAAATCCAAGTCCAAAACCTCCAAGCACGTCAATATAGTTGGATGCTCGGGCTACAACCGAGGAATTCACGGAGCTAACCCAACCTCATATTCATGAGGAAATGGAGAACGTTGAAGATGAAATCCACTTGGAGAGGAATCGCATCCACGACTGGGAAATTGGCATGGAAATTGGTAGTTGGGTCCTGTTAGCACTAGAAGTCACCTCTTGATTGCATCGAAGGTAATCCCAGTACCCATCAGGTTATATGTCACGGTTAATGGATTTAAAGAGGTCAAATGGGGAAAACTCAAGAGAATATCATTTTAACTCTGAAAACTGGGGCATTATGCACAAGCAAATGAGGTCTTGATCAACTTCAGCCAGTAAGTTGTAGTAAGGGTGAGTAGGAGGAAGAAATTGAGGAGAAGATGTAAAGGTCTACTCTGGACATCAAGTCTTCCAGCAACCTAAGGAGGAAAAACTCTGAAAACAAGATCCTCTTGAATTCTAAGTTTCAGGAAACTGAAGAGCGTTAAAACAAAACTATGATAAAAAATACATCACAACACAGCCATAACAATCCATGTGAATCCTTCAATCATGGAAACTTCAGTATAAGAGGTAAACCAGATGGAAAAGGAAGCTGACTTTCATTAAACAAGAAGTCTCATGTCAAATTACATAACTAGATAACCAAAGTGTTTCATTAAAATTTTACAATACGGGAGCCTAACTCAACCATCGACCATTACAAAATATCAAAAATACATACATATACTCAAAAATTCTCCTAACAGAGGCATGCTCAAGCTTCTCATCCAATGCCATACGTCTGTGTCTTCTCAGTCAAACTTCGCATGCAGTCTCCTCTGCGCATGCCTTCCCCTATTAGACGCAAGCTCTTCTCTGCCAGTCCTTTCTGTCTTTCCATTTATACGGTGAGATAATGTCTCAATTTTCGCCTCACTTTCATGAATTGTCTGCATCGGGATCAGGATGGGCTGCACTCTGAACTTCACCATCTGGAGATTTGTTGGATGCTTACAGGGAGGACTTGGTAGGCAGACATGGACGTTGATGATAAGGAGCTGACGAGATGATTAGGACTGCGTGGGTGACAAAATATCAAATCAGACCCCCGACTTAGGCTAAACGCCATTTGTGGGTTTCTAAGCCCCTTTTCTCACATTTTGACCAAGGTGCCACTTCCTTAGGGAAAACAACCCCCCTTACAATAATATGTGTTAACATTAGGCTCCATGGGGGATAAAGTCCTCTCTGCGAGGCTCTAAGATATTTAGTAGTTCCAGTCGCCTTCTGCATTGGGCTATTGAGTCAAGCTCAAAACATCCTGCTGAGGAAATACAGGCCGACAAGAAAATTATTCTAAAAATGAAAGAAAAACACATGGGATCCAAAGAAGCTTATTTATGTACATCCTATACTAATTAATTTTTACAAAATCCTAGGTGAAAGAAAACTTCCACCATAGCCACTCAAGCAACTTCCTAGCTGCGAATTTGTTTACTCTTTCAATGATTGATAACAAAGAATGCAACCATGACAGCAAAATGGTTACATTCTTCAGCTTTCCTCCTAATGATGAGGTCAGGATAAAGTTGGGCAGCTTTAGAACATGAAGGAAATACAATTCCATGTATTCCTTCACGGGCTCATAGGACAACCAACAAACTCCAGAAAATTTATAACAGGCAGCCTTCTCTGCTACACAGTTGCTCACACATTGTTGGATTTCTCTGGCAAGCTCAGGTGGGTGAGAGGTTGATGCAGGTTGACTGACCTAAGAGGATGGCTTCCACTTACAAGCTCTGGACAAGAGATAAATTTCCCCTTCTTCTGCTCCTTTTCTTCTTTCTCTTCTCTGAAAACATCTGCTAGCTGAGAGCAAGAAGTCTCTTCATGTGTATCCAAGAATGGCTCTTTCTCTCTATCATGTTGCTCTTGGTAGGAGATTTCGCTTTCATAAGAATATTGGCAACCCATGCTTTCTTCTTCTGAATACTCTTTAGGGGTAGGTGAGCACATAACTCTTTTATCTTGCAAAGAGAAAAGAGAAATATCTTGATTCTTTTCTTCAACCATTTCTTCTTTTAAATCTGAGACAACATGTGTACTAGGGGCGGAAAATAATTCATCCATAGTTATGCCATCATCAGCGCTATCATCAATCATATCTGGAAGGACTTCTTCTTGGGAAATATAGAGAGAATACTTTTCATCTGTATTTGAAAAATACTCACTTTCATCCTTGCTTTCTCTCTCAATCAGATCTTCACCGGACTCGTCACACGAGGAACACTCTATCATCTGCAGAATGTGGAGTGCAAACCTCTTACAACAGTCATAAAAAATAAGATGAGTCAAGTAAATCTTCCCGTAATACGAATTAAAATCATCGTGAAAATCCTTCAAAGAATGGATACTAGCAATAGGGAGAGATAGACACCATCCAAGAGCATCTTCTTCTAAAGAAAAACTGAACATCTTGATCCAGACATCCTCGTGAAAGAAGCCATGTTCAAGCATGCATACATGAAATTTTAATAAGTGCTCACCGGGATGGTCATGCTTGCTTCCTCTAAATCTCAGAAGATAATCATCCCATTCATTTATAGTCGGCACTAGATGTGGATAACCAGATATGGCTGAGAAATTGAAAGGGGCAAAATTTTGAGCCAAGATAGTTGGGAGATGTGGCTCCTCCTTTTCTCCTTCATGGCTCTCCCCAGGATCAGTTTCACAATCACTATAAATAGGAACCATGGAAGAGCTCTGCTCTTCATCGTCTTCACTGGGATATCCGTCAAAAGATTTGTATTCTTGGTTAGTATCCGAAATCAATTCTTCATCATAAGCAGGGCTGTCAAGAACATTTGTTTCCAGGACCGGAATATCCTCTGCATTTTCTTCGTAAGAGCGATGAACAAAATTTGCCTTTAATTCCTCTATACTTGTAGAAAGTGATTGTATCCGCTCCATCATCTCCTTCGGGGGATGTCCCTCATCCTCACAGCTTTCGCAAGAACAAACTATGTCCTGAACACCATCTCTATACTCCTCACAACAAATATGACAGATTAACTCAGAGGAATAATACTTTTGACAACGCCTATTGAATTATGCATGAAATTCCCTTAAGGAGGAAATACTAGCAGGGGGTAAGGAATGATACCATTCACGATCATCCCCTGCTAACGAGAACATGAACATTTTTAATAATACATCCTCATGATGTATCTCCCACTGATGCATGAGTTTATGAAACTCACGAAGATGTTGATCAGGGTTTTCCTCTTTACGCTCTCTAAATATGGGCAAATAATCACCCCATTCATCCATAGTAGGGACAACATTAGGAAAACCAAAAACAACAGAAAAATCAAAAGGAGCAAACCTTCGAACCAGGATTTTTTCCATTTTGAACCAGTGGAGTTGCCAATCGATTCTTTAATCATGGAGTCGCCAGGTGAAAGATATGTAGTAAGAGTGTGTCTGGTCTTTGTTCACTATCAAAGACCAGATCTGATCGTTGTGTTCTCCCAAGGGCTACCAGGTGTAGCCAGAAGAAGACACACTGAAATAGTGGAGTTGAGATAGTGGATTCACCTCAGTGGAGTTGCTAGGTGCAAGCTCAATCTTCAAAGGTTCTAATTTCTGATGCACCTTCAGAATCAGAAGTTCGTTGTCGTTCTACCCAGGGAAAATCTTCAATTCGTCCCCGATAACGACGCCAGAAATGTTAGCACTATAAGTCACCTCCAGATTGCATCGAAGGTAAGCCCAGTACCCATCAGGTTATATGTCATAGTTAATGGATTTAAAGAGGTCAAATGGGGTAGACTCAAGAGAATATCGTTTTAACTCAAAAAACTGGGGCAGTATGCACAAGCAAATGAGGTCTTGATCAACTTCAGCTAGTAATTTGTAGTAAGGGTGAGTAGGAGGAATAAATTGAGGAGAAGATGTAAAGGTCTGCGCTGGACATTAGGTCTTCCAGCAGCCTAAGGAGGAAAAACTCTGAAAACAAGATCCTCTTGAATTTGAAGTTTCAGGAAACTAAAGAGCATTAAAACACAACTGCGATAAAAATTACATCACAACACAGCCATAACAATCTATGTGAATCCTTCAATCATGGACACTTCAGTATAAGAGGCAAACCAGATGGAAAAGGAAGTTGGCTTTCATTAAACAAGAAGTCTCACATCAAATTGCATAACTAGATAACCAGAGTGTTTCATTAAAATTTTACAATACGGGAGCCTAGCTCAACCATCGACCATTACAAAATATCAAAAATACATACATATACTCAAATTTCACCCAACAGAGGCGTGCTCAAGCTTCTCGTCCAATGCCATACGCATGTGTCTTCTTAGTCAGACTGTGCATGTAGTCTCCTCTGTGCATGCCTTCCCCTGTCAAATGCAAGCTCTGCTCTGCCAGTCCTTTCTAGCTTTCCATTTATGCGGTGAGACGATGTCTCAACTGCTGCCTCACTTTCATGAACTGTCTGCATCGGGATCAGGGCAGGCCACATTCTGAACTTCACCATCTGGAGCTTTGTTGGGCGCTTGCAGGGAGTACTTGGCAGGCAGATGTGGACGCGGATGATAGGGAGATGGCGAGATGACTGGGACTGTGTGGGCACCAAAATATCAAATCAGACCCTCGACTTAGGCTAAACGCCATCTGTGGGTTTCTAAGCCCCTTTTCTCGCATTTTGACCAAGGTGCCACTTCCTTAGGGAAAAAAACCCCCCTTACAATAATAAGTGTTAACAGGTCCCTGATGTAGGTAGTTCTAGAGTGCGAGACACCAAATATTGGAAGACCGTAGAATTTTATTGACACACCAAAATGTTAGTGGGAAAATTTTCGCAAGATAGGGATGAGGCATGTGAGGAGATCCTCCTGCAACTAGATGAGGTATAACTGCAACTCAAATAAATCAAATCTAGAGTTCTGGCACAAGGCCCACAAGTTGTTGATCAACCACCTAATGACCCCCAACCTCAGGGTCTTGAGCCACCTCAGGGCTCAAGCGGGGCTTCTCTAGTTTAAAATTCCAGTATGTTTAAACTTTTTCTTATCTTAGAGTTGTTTTATAAACAGAGTTATTTTAACTATATAAACCCAATTAAGTATTTGAACTAGTTAAAATGCATGACTAGTTTTGTCTTAATTCATAATCTCTCTCAGATTATATGAACATATGACTTATACCATTACTGTTGGTGTGGTTTTTCCAATAACAAGGCAACAATGAAGTGGTTTTTGTATAATTTCTCCTTATTATGATTAATACAATCAAAATAATTAATACAATCAAAACTGTGTAATTAAAAAAAATACATTACTTATCTAAAATATAGAATACAATCAAAATAATTAATACAATCAAAACTGTGTAATTAAAAAAAATACATTACTTATCTAAAATATAGAATGATTAAAATAACAATATTGATTTTATATAACAAAAAGGTCAAACAAAGTCTTTCAATTATGAAGAACCAGATATTCTACACATTAACTTAATTAACTTTGATATGGACTAATTTGTTTTATAAAGAAGTAAGTGAAGCAAGATCTTTCAACTATGAAGAACCAAATATTTCTGCACATTAACTTAATTAACTTTGATTTGGACTGATTTGTTTTATACAAAAGGAAGTGAAGAAAGGTCTTTCAACTTTGAAGATCCAAATATTTCTAATTGACTTTGATTTGGACTAATGGATGTCAATTTTTTTTCTTTTCCTTTTCTTTTAATATGGTGTAACAAGTCTTTTAACTTCATTCTTAGTCATGTGGGTCCAATCTAGGGAGTACTTACACGGAAACATTACTATAATCCCTAACGTTGTATCTAAGCAACATGCTTGGTGATGTTACTGATAATGAAATTAGTTAACGACCAACGATTTGAATAGAGGATGAATAATTTTAATTATATGAAATGAATATGTTATTGGTATATAAGTTAAGGATGATTTAGAAGACATTCGACATCAAAACTGTTTGGTAATATGACTCATAAAATAATATGATTATCAATTTCATAAAATAACTTAAAGTTGACTCATACAACATAACATCAAAATCAAGTATGAAAATAATTTTATTAAAAAAAATATTTCAATTTTCAAGAATATTATTTTCCAAATTAATAAAAATTAAACATTATAATGCATTTTTTACTATGATTTTTATATACTTTCTCATATTTCATGAATAACATTAAAAGTAAAACTCATTCATGTACCACATATACATATAATCATGAAGATTTAGATAGATTTAATTTTATGACTTTTTTTATTATTATTATGACTTCCACAAAGAAAATCAAATCATTTAACTAATTCTTAAAATTAATAAATACATTATATTGAAAAATAAAAAATCAAATACTAAAATTGAATTGATTTTTTCTTTTTATTATTAAGAAGTTGTAATTAATTAAATGTAAACACAAAATCTAACTTATCAAATTCATGTCAATTAAATGAAAAAATAACCCATAGTTTTTATATTACCTGTGGAGATAAACAATTATGGTTCATATGGGTGGAGGTTAAAATTAATAAATACAATATATTGAAAAATCAATTACCATATAAATAAAATTGAATTGATTTTTTTACTAATCAAGCTTTTGATTATTAAGAAGTTGTAATTAATTAAACGTGAACACAAAATCTAACATATCAAATTCATGGTTAATTAAATGAAGAAATAACACATAGTTTTTATATTATTTGTGGAGATAAACATTTATGGTTCATGTGGGTGGAGGTTTTTTAAGTTATATATAAATTATTTTGGGGTTTAGATAGAAGAATTGTAAATGTTATATGATTTGAGGTAATCATCATCGAAATTTGGTTATATAATTTTTGGTCAAATTATAAATTTTTATTTTTGAATTTGCAATTTTGAATGTATAAATAGATTCAATGCCCTAAAAAATCTCTATTGTACTTGGATTATGTAATCTCAATAATTGATATTTGCAATTCTATAAATCTTCTAATTTTTAATTAGATTTTGGACAAAATGATAGGAAAAATATAACAAAAAGTCCAAATCCTAACATAAGTTTAGAAATGTTCAAGCACTCAATAATATAATGTAAGGCAAGTTCCATGATTATTCTTCTTTTTATTAAGAAATTTATTTATATAAAATCTAGAAAGTCAAAGTTTGATTTGTTTTTTGTTCCATTAAGAAGGATATTTTGGAACATTGTTACATAAAAATGGTTAGAGAAAAGAAAAATATGTTTTTTTTTAAATAACTTGAAATATTAATTTTTCAATAAATTATCTATTTATTATTAAAAGTTTATTGTTTAATTAATATTACTAAATTACATAGTATAAATAAGAAAGATGATTTATATTCTAGGCAAGAGGTTAAATTGTAATTAGAGGGTTAATATTTCGTATTATGTTTGGGAATAAAGTTAGATGCTATTAAAAAGTTCATGACCCCATTCTAGGTATCTTCAACAAGGACTACAGGTAGGACATAAGAAAAAAATGGCCCAAGATCCAAAGACATCTACTAGGAATGAAAGTTTAAGTCTACCCCCTTACCACCCACCAACAATTTATTTTAAGTGGCATGGTTTAATGGCCCAGGATCCAAAGACATCTACTAGGAATGAAAGTTTAAGTCTATCCCCTTACCACCCACCAACAAGTTATTTTAAGTGGCATGGTTTTCCTCAAATAATGATGATGAAACCCAAATTTATGAATTGCAATTAATAATGATTGTTTTCATCAATTAAATAAGGTAAACTATCATAAATGTTAGCATTAAAAAAAATGATTTAATACTACTCCACCATGAAAGACTTGAAAATATATGTTAGTTTTATCATGTTTTTTTCATAATTTACGTTTTCATAATTTATTGAATATATACAGAGGTTTTTTTAAATTTTAGATTTCTTAAAAAAATATAAAGTAAAATGAAATTAAAATAAAATAATTATTTTTTGCATCTAAAGGTCTTTTCTACAAATATTAATAACAAAAAAATGTAAATAAAATATTTTAATATTCACTTTAAGTAAAATAATTATATATATGAACTCTCTATATATAGAGAGAGGGTAAGTGAAAGTAAAAAAATTCCTATTTAGTTGATAGGTGCTTTCTACTTACCAAAAAGAGAGACATGTGTAATTCATTTAATGCTTTATATAGAGTTGACATATAGCATTTAAAAAATATTAATAAGAAAAAGTAATTTCAATGTGGGTCATAAATAGTATATTTCATTTTCCACCTATTTTAATATATATATAAAGCAATTGAAAGTAAAAGAATTCGCATTATACCAAAAACCACTTTCTATACTCGAGTATGAAGATTTGTAATTCCTTTAGTGCTCAACAAGTGGTATACAAACCTTTTTTTAAAGTGTAAAACTTGAGAAAATGTTTGCATCTCAAAAGATTCGATATGATAAATCCAAAATTGATTTAATACCTCTAAACACATGATAAATCAATAGTTAAAATAAATTTACACTAATTTAATTTAAATTAAAATCAAAATCGATTATATTTTAAATAATTAAAATAAAATAATTTATAATATTTCATGAAAATCAATATATAATAAATCAATTTAACCCTTGGTGATATTTAAAGACAATATCTTGTGTATATATTTTTAAAGATTTCTTTACAAAGGTATCTCACCAACTTCATGAATGTGACATGGTCACGAGGACTATTGCAATTTGGCCCAGCAAGTTTATTATGATATACCCATGTGAATGCTGCTCTTAGAAAATAACGACTTCTTTACGCATTTGCATAACGGTTATGTATATACTATATAATGATGATAACAATGTATATATTAATATAAAATTGAATGTATATATTAATATTAAATTGAAGAAGAAAATTAATGAAAAGTAGTAGAATATATAATTAAAAAATAAAAACAAAGAAATAGAACCAATTATAGCATGTTAAAATTAGTGTGTCTAATGACTAAGAACATGTTTTTCCTCTTAAGAGGTTATAGGTTCAAATCCAAAGGGGTAGGGTATGTATATCTATGTATATATATTAAGAGTGAGAAGCTATACATATGCTTTGTTGTCGGTTTGCTACTAGGGAAACCAGACCAACAACAAAAGAGTAGAGTTTGAAGCTTTATAGGCTTAGTCACTGAATTAAACCATGAACTGCTCCTGGAGTATCTAAAACACAAAGACAGATTTCCTATGGTGTAACTACTAAGTGTAGCTTCGACTTGAGAGTATTGGCCTTACAGATGAGAAAACAAAAATACCATAGACCAGTACATACTAAGAATTGGGTAGGAGAGGTGACCATGACATTGTTTGGAACTTGAAGTCTAGTTGGGTCGGTATCTCGTTGGTCAGTGGAGTCCAAACTTGCCATTCGCTAAGCCAATAGGGATACTTAGTGGTTGATGCAAGAGCATCTCAAGCGAGCCAGCGCAGGGATAATGGACAGCTGGAGAAGCGCCCAGCGCAAATTTTGAAATTCTCTTGAAGTTAATGCGCCAATCTTAAATGAGATAATTAAGAAGGAGCGCACTTGTAAAATGTAAAAGGACCTTGAGCGATCCGCTCTCATCCTTAGTAGGTAGAAGGCATTTATAAGTAGTTAATGCAGGTAGATAGAATTGAGTGTTAGATTAGACAGTTTTAGAACGCAAGAGGGAAACGTGATATAGACACCCTCATTGTGTATTGTAACATAAGCATAGAGAGATTATGCCAATTGAGAGCATAGAAGAGAAGAAGCAGAGAGCTGCGTAGCCGAACTCCATGTATAGAAGTTCTGAATTAATACAAGAAAGTTGTGATTCAGACTCATGGTGTTCATATATTCTCTGTGTATGCATTTTTTGAATGTTATGCTCATGAATGTTTTACTCTTTCTGTCATGCAATTGCTTTTATGCTATGTTGAATGATTTCTTGTTGAATGTTGGAAATCTGAGAGAGAGAGAGAGAGAGAGAGAGAGAGAGTAAGGGAAAATGAGTTTCAATTGTTTCTCTATCTGAGCAAGAGTTCCTGCAATGAGTGCAGTTGAATTGCCCGCAAGGAGTGCGTTGACAAAGGGTTCAGAGGCTCGTCTCTGAAAGCTCGGGAGAGATAGCTTTTGTTCTCATTCTCTTAGAAGTGCAGTTGGGCACAGGAGTCGTGCAAGGTGTGTGCAAGTCGAGTAGAGGTTCAGGTTTGGTAACTTGAATGATTTGTTGAGAGACTGCTGCTGCAGGAGTGCGCAGAGTCGACGGGTTCCAATTCCTTGGAGTAATTAAAGAATTTGCCGCAAGGAGTGCGTGCAGGAGTCTTCTTCAAGACTCAGAGTTGGAGAAAGTTCAGGAAGGATAAAGCCTTTAAAACAGTCGAAGGAGGCACAGGAAGCTTGTGCACTGAAAACAGTGAGAAAGCATTGCAAGTTGGGTCGTAGGCGGTTAAGTACCGTGGAAAGCCACTTAGTAACGAGTTGCAAAAGTCCTCGTGAAAGAAAAAGACGGACGGTCGAAATTCTCTGAGGAGAATTCGCGAAGTCCCGTGAGTCGTCAGATCTCACGGAAGAGCAGGTTAGTTACGGAAAGTATTCCCAATGGTTCTAAGCTCAGGAGGAGTAGAGTTGTAGATCCAAGCCACAGGAGCCGTTGGATTTACCCATGAACTTCTATTTCGGGTTTTCGTGAGTGGAAGTCCCGTAATCTTGACAGCAGGACTCGCGAAATCACGAAACGTGAAGTCCCGAAGGGCCGAAGGGATTGTGTGGGCCACAAAATCAGCAAGGTGGACAGGTGGGGCATTGTCGACACGGAGTCAAACTCCGTTGACCATTTCAGGGTTTCGTGGGGTGAAGACCCGAATTCTTTGCATTAGGATTCGCGATATCGCGAAGTTTGAAGTCCCGACGGAGTGAAAGGTCGTTGAAAGGTCAAAGCTTGCGAGCGCATCAGAGGTCCGGTAAATTAGGTTTCGGGAATCGAGGGAATGAGTTGCTCGACATCGCAACCGCCGAAATCGTGATCAGGAGAAATCCGAAATAGAGAGAGAAGTGGTCAAGCGTTGACTGTTTCGGGTTTTCGAAGATTGAGAAACAAGGCGCTTGACCCCCGGATTCGCGAAGGTGCGAAGCCCGATCTCCCGAAATACAAGGGGGAATCTTCGAAGTTGATTGTGGGTGCAGATTTCCCGAAAGGGAAATAGAGGAGTCATTTCCAAGAGCTATTCGGGCCATTGTAAGGGGAAAGATCCTGTGTACGTGGACCTTCTGACCTGCGGGTTGAGGGGGGTTGCGTTATCATTTGGTATCAGAGCTCAGAAAGGTTTCTTTGCTTTCTGTAGAAGAGAAAAAGAGAATTCACCATGTTGCCGAGAAGAAGGGACAGGCAAACACCCAATCCACCAAAGGAGAGGGAAATGACAAGAAGAAGAGGTAGGCAGATGACTGATCCCGCCATGGAAAAAGAAATGCGTGATTTACGCGCCAGACTTGAAGACATGGAGACAACACAGAGACGCACAGTCAGTGTTGGGGATCTTAGTGATTCCGAAAGTGAAATTGAGGCTGAACATGAAGAAGAAGTTGCAGCCGAAGATGCGGCAAACGAACGTTTGATTAGGGCTATTGCAAGAATGGGTGCAAGAGTGAAAATGGACATCCCAGTTTATGAGGGAAATCTGGATGCAGAGGAGCTTCTAGACTGGATTAGAGCCTTGGACACATACTTTGAATATGAAGATGTCGAAGAGGACAAGAAGGTAAAGCATATTGTCACAAGATTGAAGGGACATGCAACATTGTGGTGGGATGAACTACGAGCTGACAGATGCTACAAAGGCAAACAGAGGATCAAAAGCTGGGACAGGATGATCGCGAAGATGAAAGCGAAATTCATCCCTAGAGATTATCAAATTTCTCTGTTCAGGAGAATGCAGAACCTGAGATAGAAGCTGATTACAGTGAAAGAATACACTGAAGAATTCTACAGACTAAACATCAGGGCAGGTCATCGGGAGAGCAATGATGAAAAAGTTGCCAGATACATGAATGGCCTGAGATACAACATTCAGGATGAGATGAGCATGGTAACCATTCGAACGGTAGAAGATGCTTATCAGATGGCTCTAAAAGCGGAAGAGAAGCTGAGCCGAAAGCAGGGTCAAAGAGGCTGAGGCAGAAGTCAGCCCAAAGGCAAATCAGTTGCCCAGGATAAATATCAGAAGCTCAAGGAGGACTGGAAGAAACCTCGGACTCGAACTGAGAGAGGTGGAAGCTCACAGCGAGGGAAATATGCTGAACAGAGAGGGAAACATGCTGAACAAAGAGGAGATTATGCTGATAATAATATTTTTCCTCGTACCAGAGGTAGAGGAAGAGGAAGAGGTGGAGTAATAACCTGCTTCACATGTGGTAAGAATGGGCACAAGTCTTACGAGTGTCCAGATAAAAAGAAGGAGAGTGGAGAGACTCACA
>SNQJ01S0074036.1:26616-40301 GCA_010110895.2 Picea sitchensis | reverse complement strand
ATTTAATTTTAAAATGGGAAACAAAATTATCTTCCCCCAAAAAACTTAATTATTTATATTATAAACAACAATCAACTTTATGATTCAGATTTAAGATTCATAATGAGCATACAATCCATTATTCCAAAGTATACCAATCTAACTAACAATATATAATCATCCATCAATTTTGCAACTTTCTGAAGTATCAACAATCAGCTTTATGATTTATAATAATTATTATTTTTTGTCTTTTCCAAGAAGATTAATTGATTTCGTCATAAACAACAATCAGGTTTATGATCCAAAATTTAAGAAGATCGATACTGAGCATACCACCCATTATATACCAGAGTATACCAATCTAACAAACAATGTATATTGAAAATACCAGTCAACTCTTTCTGAGAGATTACAATACCACCAGAGGGGTGTTGGTAAAAGGGTGCGTTTTGTATACTACGCAAACTGAAAAGTAGAGGATTGTCATATTTGCACAGACCAGAAATTAATATGATAATAATGGTAGTGATGCGCTAATCATAACGAGAAGAATTCGGTAAAAGCTACGTCATGTGGCTGAAAGAGAAAATACAGACGTACTTGCCTTGGGCTGAAATAACTCGTTTAGACAGAGAGAGAGAGTACAGCTATTGGCAAGTCAAAAGTATAGACCTGCAGCCTGGATGTGGGTGGTTTTGTTGACTTTTATGTGTGTATTTTCTCTAGAAGCTCACGGCTATCCCTAGCCTTTCTGTCTCTCTGGATTCGATCTTAGATCCTCCGTCCTCTTCACGGATCTTACAAGGCTTCAGCAGTCCCAGCCACCATTTCCGCTCCCTACATACCCCCTTGTTTTGCTGTCAATTTGGTGAAATTTTCAGACCCGAGTTCCATATATCCACTTTCCTCTGGTCAATCTCCTCATTCATTGTTCCCCCATGGGCAACTGCTGGGGCACTCGTGTGAAGGCCGAGGTTCCATTGAACAGCAATTCCCCTGGTTCTGGTATGCTCAAATGATCAATTCCTTGCACATTAACATTTGAATTCTGCAATACCCATATGTTGTTTTTCATATTTTTGTGTATTTTGCAGATTTGTATTCTGCAATACCCATATGGTGTTTTTCATGTTTTTGTGTATTTTGCAGTAGCCATTTGATGTTTTTGATATATTTTGCAATACCCATTTGATGTGTTTGTGTGAAGGCAATGTATATGTGTCTGTATTGATACATAAACACAAACAGCTCTTGTCTGATATTTGGATCATTGACTGAATCATAATGCGTAGAGGTTTGATAATATGGTCCTGTCTTGTATTTTTTCTGCAGGAAACTCAAAGTCTCCTCATGGCTCTGACCATCATATGCTATCTTCCGTTGACAGCTACCCATCTTCTAGGACCGAGGACCAGATTCTGTTGTCATCCAAAATCAAAAGTTTCAGCTTCACAGAGCTCAAGAATGCAACCAGGAATTTTAGACCAGATAGTGTTTTGGGAGAAGGGGGCTTTGGCTGTGTTTTCAAGGGTTGGATTGATGAACATACATTCGCTGCAACGAAGCCGGGGTTGGGTATGGTTATTGCTGTCAAGAAGTTGAATCAGGATGGTTTGCAAGGTCACAAGGAATGGCTGGTAAGTCCTTGGTTTTTGGTTTTTGGTATTAGGCTGTTAGGCTTTGCAATTAGCAGTGATATGAAAGTTTGTAAGTGTAGGATTCCTGTTGTAACTGACATAGAGGCATAGGAAGCGTTGCCCTCGGTGGCTAGATTTTATTATTTGTACCTCCTATAGAATGTGTTGATTTAATAATGGACATAGATATCTTAGGATTGGATATCTATGTCCATTATGTGATGTGAATTCGTGTTCCTTTTGGGTTGCTTGTTGCCTCTGTATGTGAGATGTCATGGGAGCATACCTCTTTGAGTTTATTCTAACAGAGATGAACTTGTGGTTTAATATCAAGGTGGAGATTTTTCTGGATTTGGTGATGCCTGCTGAATGCAGTTGTAGTTGCACCTACTGTGCCTACTAGATGCTGATGTAATGGTATCTACTGATTATAAATGTTGATTTCACAACCAAATTGGGTTTTATTTTATTTTGGGACTAGAGGTAGATTGGGGATACCCAGCTCATGCAATATTTTTTCATGCTTGTTTTGAAAACTTCATTTACCATTCTGTGATTGTAGCTTCTTTGATTTAGGATTTTAGTTTTGGGGGTTTGACAAAGGGATTTTCTGATATTTTTGTATTCCTGAACCCAATGGCTTACCAGAAAGGATTTAGACTAAATTTATGACTATGTTTGGTTTGCTGTCTTTATTTGTATTCCTGAACCCAATGGCTTACAAGAAAGGATTTAAGACTAAATTTATGACTATGTTTGGTTTTCTGTCTTTATAGGCCGAGGTAAATTATCTGGGGCAGCTTCACCACCCCAATCTTGTGAAGCTAGTAGGATATTGCGTTGAGGACGATCAGCGCCTACTGGTGTATGAGTTTATGCCTAAAGGGAGCTTGGAGAATCACCTTTTCAGAAGTCAGTGCAAAATGTCCATTCTCTGGATTCCTCTATTTTTTTGGTTGAAATGATGATTCTGACGATTGAAAGCATAACAATTTGTTCTTCAGGATCAGTCGGTTGGATTGTTTCCTATCTTTGGATATGATATTAAAAGGGGACCTGGGTATCTTTACAGGGTTAGTTGCCCCTAAGTCTTTGGGTACTTCAAACACACACACACCACATGATCTGCAAGTAGATTTTTGGGTTGGTTCTGTTAATCGAAAGCATAATTTTTTGTATTAGGGTTTCAGTTAGGACAAGAACAACGGTAGATGAGCTTTCAGTCTATCTGATATTTTATTTGTAGTAAATCTCAGGCAAACAGGACTACTTATGAGGTTGCTTTGATAAAAAAGTAATTTAATGGCAACAACCATTTCCACCATTTCCAAACATGTGGAGTCATTTCATTCACATCCACAAGGGATGGGGGTAGCCTAGCATAGATCCATCTCAATCCCAGATCTCTTAAGCAATGAGAGGGTAAAAGTTAAAACAAATCCATGTTCAAACTTCTCAGTGTTTAAAAGATCCAGAGTTAAGATGAATCTCTGCTAGTTTCTTTTTGTTGGATGTCAATGTTTCTTTTGCAATAATTTGTCAATGATTCATATTCAACAATCTGTGTGTATCATATTTGATAGGAGTTTCTCTAGTTTCAGTGATCTCTGTGCTTTTCTGTTTTATAGGAAGTCATCACTACCGACCTCTTTCTTGGGCTCTTAGGATCAAAGTAGCCATTGGGGCTGCCAAGGGACTTGCTTTTCTTCATGATACAGAAAGTAAAGTTATATATCGAGATTTCAAGGCATCAAATATCCTTCTTGATTCTGTATGTCCCAACTCTCTTTTTAGCTGTTTCTGTTTTGTAATAAGATTGTTGGATATTTGTTTTCAGTGTTCACACACACACACACACTGTTTTCTTTTAACCTTGAGGATTTTTATATCATCCCATGTCTGAGCAAGCCACTTGGTTATTTTCATAGAATTATAATGCGAAGCTCTCTGACTTTGGGCTGGCCAAGGATGGACCAACTGGTGATAAAACACATGTATCTACAAGAGTCATGGGGACTTATGGATACGCTGCTCCTGAATATGTAGCCACAGGTAATTAGATGCTCTGAATTTTGGATCTTTGTGAGGTTATCTTTGAGGACTATATGCCATTTTAAGTAATTAGATAGCTCTGAATTTTGGATCATCGTGAGGTTATGCTATTTTAAGTAGTTAGATGCTCTGAAGTTTGGATCATTGTGAGGTTACACTTGAGGACACTATCTTATTGCTGGACCTTAAGAGGCTCATTGTGCTTACAATATGTCTATAGTTTCACTCTTACAATTTGTCTATAATTTCACACAACTTACACTGATATTCTTGCTTAATGCGTCTATGTACTTGTCCAGGCCATTTGACAACCAGAAGTGACGTGTATAGCTTCGGAGTTGTCCTGCTGGAGCTGCTGTCAGGCCGACGTACAGTAGACAAGAACCGGCCTCCAGGTGAACAGAATCTAGTAGAATGGGCAAAACCTTCTTTAAATGATAAACGTAAAGTATATCATATAATGGATACTAGAATGGAAGGTCAGTACTCGGTTAAGGGAGCTTATTGTGCATCCAAGCTTGCTCTTGAGTGTCTTAATCCAGAATCTAAGTTTAGGCCGCACATGAAAGAAGTTGTTGAAAGACTAGAACAGCTGCAGAACTACAAGGACATGGCAAAGTATCCCCAACCCAACAGATCTCCAATGAACCAGCCTGTCAATTTCAGCTCTAGGAACACAAATCATCCTTCTGTTGGTTATCCAAGACCAGTTGGCTCTCCACTTGGTGCATGTCAACAATCTCCAAGGGTACGGTAAAACCTGCAAAGATCATAGCACAACGCTGATAAATGGTGAACTGTCAAGGGCTTATAATATGAATTTTTACATTTTTGGAGGGACTTGTGACTCTTTGTTATGCAGATTGAGGTGCCTTATTGGACCAGAAGAGAGGTTGAGGATGGTGTATTGTGATCCTGAAATTTTGTAATTTATGAAGGTTTTATGATGCTTCTGTTTTGTAACCTTACCCTTCTTAAATTAAGTGTGAGATGATACTTGGCTTTGGGGTGCACGCCCCTCACTGTACTACTAACATGGCTTATAGGACCTGTGTGTTCTGTGAGTGCCCTTGTGATTGTTGTGTTTCCAATACCTTCTTAGTTACATGCTTACTTAAAAATAAAGTGGCATGCCCATTGTTTAGGGTTTCTTTATTTGTTAATATAACTTTTTATTATGATTTCAAAATGAAATGAAAAAGAGGTTTGTAGCAATAAGAGACTAATTCTCTGTTGAGATGGATATTGTAAAGGACTGAATTCATAAGAAGTCATAATGTGAGATGGACATTGTAAAGGACTGAATTCTTATAACTTAGAAGTCATAATGTGTTAGGTGAATTGGGGAATTTAACTAACAATAAATTACTCGAGTCGAAACTTATGATAGGCCCATAAAGTCTTTACAGGTAGTCCCAAAGCTAGTAGTAAAACCAACACTAAAATTTTCAAAATAAATCCCTCTCTAATAAAAATTCTCAGATACTAAAACTTGTTGCAACTTTCAAGAACCTATAATGTACTAAATGGATAACTGAAGAATGACTTGAAAATGGTTACAGCATCTTGATTTTGGTTGCCAAATTGAGAGTGCAATTTGCCTTTGTGGCAATTATTGTTTTTCAATCTACCTACCTTTTGTCAATATCGCCAAATATTTAGCTCAGTGGTGCTCAACTAAGAGTGTTGCCTCAAACTACAATTTTGTTGTTGCAAGTTAAGGGTTTATCAAATCTAGAAACAAATCTTGTTATAACGAGTCAACTTGCACAAGAAGTTTAGTGTCAAATAATCTTAGGTCGAGTAACACTAGTCCTCAACGATGTAAAATAGATTCAATATCTAAGCATTTTGCAAACATCTACTTCATCCATTTGCTTTTTTGGGTGTGTTAATTTGTAAATTTTCTAAGATGTTGAATAGATTTAATATCTAAGCATTTTGGGAACACGTATTCTATCCATTTGTTTTTCAAAGTGTGTTAGTTTGTAAGCTTTCTAAGATGTAAAATATATTCAATCCCTGAGCACTTTGCAAAAAAGTACTTCATAAGTTTGCTTTTCTAGGAATCTTAGTTTCTGAGCTGAATCTTCGTTTCTGAGCTTTATGGACCAATTGATCATGATGTTGTTAATTGTGATATTATTCTTTTCCATATTTAAAACGTTAATATGATTTACTTGGTAGAAATAAAAGATGAGGTCCATAGGATTTAGTACATTACTACTAGATCTTGGGTTAAAGGTTACATTGTGTAAAATAGGTAAATGACTTATAGGTCTCTAAGCATATAAAGCTCAATTAATATAAATTGAGATTGAGATTAAAGGTACATCTTTTGTATAAGATCAAGTATTAGTATACATGTAGGCCCAGTTATCAATGCACAATTGATATTAAAGTGAACCACACATAAGGCAGTGGAATTATGATGCTCCCAGAAAAAAGTAGCTGGAATAGCAACATGAATAGCAGTAGCGGGAGTAGCACATGAAGGGGGGTCTACCCCATGGGTCACTAGAGAAATCCTTATATGTTCTTTAGCTTGGCCCAAAAGTCCAACTTCAATTTATTACTCAACGTGCTTCTAAATAGGCAAATGGTTACATAACACAACCATTACAAAACCTTGATCTATACCATAGACACAAAACCACTAAGATGGGCCGAGGTGACAAGCTCGAAACGTTGAGAGAATAAACACTACAACACTTGGTCTTCGTCACTCAAAAAGGTTAACCTTATTTAAAACACATCTCTCAAGGGGTATAATTAAATAATAATTGTTAATGAGTGGACATTAACCACTCTTAACACCTTTCCTTGATGGCCACCTCATTGTGTATAACTCCAAGCAATCTCTGAAACTTCAAACCCAATTCTTTTAACATTGGTAATGATAAATGTAGTTTGCTATGCTTATCATGTGTGTGGCTCCTTTGATCCTTTTTTACTACGATTCTGCTCAAGATCAGGGTGTTTTTGGGGTTCATTCATGGAGTCAACTACTAGAAGGGGTCACCCACCCCACCCCTCTAGACTCTGAAATCACTACCTTTCAGGCCCTAGTTTCTTCTATGGGAAAATCAATGACATCTTAGCCCTCTAGGTTTGTCAAAAACTTGAATGAAATTCTAGAAGTAACCCTTCCTTCTTCCTCTTCTCGACATATGGCTCTGGCATTGGATGAAAGAGGGTTGGTTGCATAGTGCATCGGAACATGGCCTTCTCCAAGAGCCATGGAAATATGGGTCCAAAAGAATTAGCAAGTTTTAATAAAAGACAAGTTAACCCATTATTTCTGTGGAAGAGGGTTCTATTCCTTTCTTTTTGAGGCCAAGGAAGATAGGGATCTTATTTTTCAAAATGGGCCCTATTTTTTCAATGCCAGGGCGATGTATTTGAATAGGTGGAATCCATATTTTTACCTAGAAAATGATGTACCATCCACTATTTTAGTATGGGTTTGTTTGCCACACCTCCAACTGCACTGTTGGAATGAAGACACCATGTGCTACATAGGAAATTCCCTAGGTAGGTATAGTGATAGATCTGAACGTAGGGATGAAATGTTTTCCTATGCTCACATATGTGTGGAAGTAGATTTGGAAAGGGGTTTGCTTGAAGCAATTTTGTTACCTTTGGACATCTAGAAACACATCCAACTGGAAGATTATAAACAAATTCATTTTAAGTGCAAATTGTGTCTTGAGTATGGCCATTTCGTGAAACACTACAATAAAAATACCCAAGTGGAGCAACCAACACAGGAGAAGGATGATCAATGACAACAAGTGAAAAAGAAAAAATCAATTTTGAAGCATGTCACTCCACTTTGAACCCTAAGCAAGCACTTCTAGCAATTGACCAATTGAAGCCCTCATGATCAGGTCAAGTCAATGAGTAGATACAATCGATTGATCCAAGCATAGATCACCCTAATGAATCAATAAGCAAATCCCCTAATTCATCAAAGGATAGAGTAGTAAGCTCAGGGGAAAACATGTATGAAATTTTGTCACAAGATGAATTTATTCCATTCTCAGAGAGTCTAACCATCCCGCATTTTAATTTTGGAATTCCAATAGCAATGCAAGTGCTAGAAGAAAACCTAGAAATGATGCCTTCACCTAGAGTTGAAAGAAATTCTCAGATCATGAGGAAGAATTTGATCACTCCCCAGGAAAGTCAATGTATACATCAAGAGTTATCACAAGGAAAAATCCCAACAACAAATCGAGGAAGAGAAAAAAGAAGAGGAAATTGTAGAGGAGAAGATATCCAAAAATCCAAGAAGGAAACCAACCAAAGAAAGAAGGAAAGAGGTAGCAAACATGGAGAAACAATTGGGCATCCAATCAACAATTGAGAGATCTCAAGAATCACTGGGAATCTGGGATCCACAACCCCGTCTTTAGGTGGGTTTCAAAAACCATTTGGTAAGTAATGAATATTGTCTCCTAGAATTGTAGAGGCATGGACAATAAGTTCAAGATAAAATCTGTTATGATCCAAATGCTTAAAATATCATAAGAAACCAGAAATACACACATGTACACCAATGTGACCATGGAGCACCACTCCAAGATAGATAAGAGAGATGAGTTACACAATAAATCCTTAAATAACAGGAGAACTTCCTCCAAACACCCAAATACATCCAAATCATATGCCTCAATAATGAATATATGATCTCTATATATACCTATTCACACATTGCACATGGGGCCCCTTTATTATTAGGTTGATCTTATTGCATATACATTTACACATAACTCATTTAACCCCATATGTGCTCCCGCTTGGGGTCATATCATATACATTAACCCCATATATGCCCCCCTCGGGGTATCATCATAGTACCCTCCTTCAAAAAGCTTTGCAGTGAAAGGCTTTACATGTGATGAAACCAAGTAATATGATTTTCTTATGTTCTTGCTTTTTTCTTTCCATTGATGATGATCCATCTATCCAAAATCAATTCTTTTTTGTCTTAATCCTTGGTAGCTAGTTATTGCATAATTTTCTTTCCTTTGATTCCATGTATTGTTATTGAAGCTTTTCCAATTTGTAGCAGATGTTGGTCTTTGATAATATCCTATTGAATAATGGTTTTGTGATGCTCTATTCCATGAATATTGATGAATGTTCCATCTTTTTCCATGATAATGCTGATATCAATAAATGATGATAAATGTCTATGATATGACTCCATATATGCCCCTTGGATTCATATCATAATCTATAAAGGATTTGATAAAATTAGAAATCCTGTTGTCCTCCTGCTCCAAGAGACAAAATTAGAGGCCGAGGAATCTGTCAGATTATGTAAGATGCAATGGAAAAATAATGAAGGGCAAGCAATGAGCTCAAGAGGTGCTTCTGGAGGTCTATGAACGATATGGAATATTCTCCTTTTGCAATTGGAGTTCTTTTATCATACGTAGTCTGCTAACAAGTTTATCTCATCAGCGAACAGGGGAGAAAATACATATTATAAAAATTTATATGCCCTCAGTTTACAATGAAAAAGTGGAATGATGGGAATCGTTGTCAACAGTGAGAAGTTCAGAATATTGGAAGAGAAATGTTGTTGCTGGTGACATCAACACAACTCTTAGTCAAAAAGAAAAGAGGGGGCCGGGTGGGGGCGAGTATTATTAGGGACCCCCTCTGGGAGAGAATGGAAGAATTGATATTTATCTGGGATCTTGTGGATGTGAAACCAAACAAGGGGAGTTACACATAGTCAAATAAAATAATAGGCCCGGGGCACATTGTAACAAGATTGGACTGGTTTCTAATTGAAAGTGCATTCTTTGACTGTAGTATTTCAATTTCATAAAAAATGATCCCTTGGGTTGCTTCCAACCATAGGCCCATTTCACTTTTGATGAGGAATACTCCTAATTATGGCCCCATTCCTTATCGATTTATCCCTTTGTGGCTTCAGGACAAATTTGCTATTTAAACTATTTCCAAAGTATGGAGTAAGTGGGTGGTCGGCTCCCCAGTCTTCATATGAGAGTAGAAATTAAAAGCTACCAAATTCGCCCTTAAGGATTACGCCAAAAAGGTTTACTCTCATCCATAGCGAGCAAAAGAGGAATACAGAGAGCAGTTGGGCTCTATTCAAGATAGAATGGACTCAGATCAGATCACCAAAGTGTTGATTGAAGAAGAAAATTTAGTATTTCTGGAGGAGGAAAAGTGGAGGCTAAAGTCACCTAGCTTATGGTTAAATTCTGGTGATAGAAACACCACTTTTTATGGTTAAATTCTGGTGATAAAAACACCACTTTTTTTCATTTTTCATAAGAAAGTGAGAGCCAAGTTGTGGAAGAATAATGTCAAAGAAATTACAATTGAGAATGGCTTGACTCAGATCATTTGAAGAAATAAAAGTAGATGCACATACTCATTTGAGAGTAGAAATTTCAGTAGAGAGGGGGCAGATCCAGAGGAAACAATGTTCATGCTGGAAAATATCCCTCCTATAATCACCCAAAGTGAGAACGGTGAGGAAATTTTTAAGGAAATGATATTGAGTGTGGTATGGGATTTAGTCCCTGATAAGGCCCCAGAGATGGATGGATTCAAAATTCATTTTTACAAGGATTGCTGGAATATAATTAAATTTGATTTCATTAGAATGTTGTAGTATGTTCACAAGTCAAGCAAGATCTGGGGAGGCACCAACTCGTCATTCCTTGCACTCATTCCGAAGGCAACCCCTCTTCCTTTTCCAAATTTCGCCCCGTCTCATTATGCAATGCTTCCTATAAATTGTTAACCAAAAGAGTTGCTAACTTGTTAAAAATGCTTCTTCCTAAAATTATATCTAAAAACTAGGGAGGTTTAAAGGAAAGAAAACAAATTGTAGACAACATTATAATGTTACAGGAAGCAATTCATTCTAGCCGTGCAAATGGAGACAAAGGTATGATCATTAAAGTAGACATGAAAAATGTTATGTTTTTGATAGGGTAAGCACTCCTTCCTTTTCAACATTCTTTATAAATTTGGATTTTGTCTTACATTTATTTGTTGGGTGTTAGCGTGCATAAGAAATCCTTGGATTGCCCCTCTAATAAATCGAAGATTCATTGCCTTCTCTAAAGGAAGTAGAGGACCGCGTCAAGGATGCCCTCTATCTCCCTTGCTATACATAATAATCGTTGAGTCCTTGAGTAGGAAGTTGAAATAAAAAAGACACATTAACTATCTACCGAGTATAAAAGTGGTAAGAGATGTCAAAAGTATCAACCACCCACAATTTGTTGACGATACATTACTTTTGAGTGGTGCCTCTTCCATTATGGAAAAAAAGTTTTAAATGGTTTTAGATATTTTCACTAGGTCTTCGAGGGAAGGATTAACCACAATAAAATACAAATCTACGCATGGAATGTACCTAAGGGATTATTACAAGTAATTTTTAGAATTTTATTGTTCCCTCATCAGGAAGTGTGGTCTTCTTTCAAATATCTCGGAATGACCATTTGCTTGTCCTCTTCGTCTTCCCAAATGTGGCAAAAAGTTATAAGCGAGATTAAATACATGTTTTAACAATGGCGGGGGTGGGGGTTTGGGGGGGCATGCACAATGGTTGAACCCAACATGAAGATTAGTTCTTACTATATATGTCCTCTTAGCTTTGTCTATCTTCTAGTGTTCTCCAATTTTATCCTTGGTAGGTGTAAAGCAACAAATTTCCCAAGAACTAAAGAGATTCCTATGGCAGGGGGGAAAGATGAATACAAAAATATTTCATTTAGTGAACTAGTCAATAGTCAAGGCCCCAAAGAAGCATGGTAGCCTTGGTAAAAAGGACGCCACTTTAATGAATTTATCCCTAGGTGCAAAACTTATGTGGAGGATGATCTATGGTAAGTATGAGTGGTGGAAAAAGTCTTGCATACGAAATCTTTTGCAGGGGGAAGGCATAGATGTCTTGACAACATTTAGGATGTACAAAGAGGCTCTCCCATATGGAAGTTGATTAAAACAACTGTCTCTATTATATAGAACATATTAACTTGGGTTCTTGGAAGTGGTTGATTAATTGATTTATGGCATGATAACATTATGGAGAAACAATCGTTGGACAACATCCAAGAGCTTCACCATCTTGAGGAAACATCTCATACTAGTCAAGAACTTTCGGTAATTGGTTAGGATGGGATCTTGGTTTTGTTAATATGTGCTCGTTTAACCATGGACAATATCACAATATTGTTACCCAACCATAGGCACACAACCACCCCCGAGCACCATAACTTTGACAGATAGAATAATTCTGGAAGCAGTACTAGACCCAACAAATAACCAAGATGGAGCACACCTCTCTCTCAAAGATAGCACACCAAGAAGAAAGTCCAAAACCATAAACCAAGATAAAAAACCCAACTGCAGTCGTTGCAACTACACTCCTCCTCTAGAATTGCACACCACTAGACTTGTGTCAGCTTCTGAGTGAGTGTGTGTTCAAATAAGCTCAAGCGCCCTTTATTTATAGTGCTCCTTGTCAACTGTCTAGGCTGGCTTCTTATTTGAGAGGCTAACACTTTAATATTAATTCTTTTATTGAGCTGACTTGTCTTCTAGGGTTTCTACACATCTGTTTAGGGTTTCTCTAGCTTCCAGAGTATTCTAATCTAGTCAGGTTGATACCTCCCACAACTACCACAATATCGACACTCCCTCCTAGCTAGGGAGGTATTAACAAAAAGCATCGTCGTAGCCACACAAGATATCTCATGATCACATAGATCAAGTCACGAACAACATCACCACTATCACTATCGTCTGATAGCATCCCGACATCAGAAATATCCCATCAAACTGCATCATCTCTCAAGGCCATACTCCATCTGAGTAATCGGGCATGATGCTGAATAAGTCATGTGCTGAAATCAGTGCACTCAATAGAGTGTCTGGCATAAGTCACTCACTCAATAGAGTGATACAAGGACCATTCTTCTAATCCGGACATATGTCCTAGAAGAATGACCGTCCCAACATATGTTGAATGTCCTCAATGTCTATAAGAATCATTCTCTCCAATGTATCATCTCTAAGCCATACTAGCATGATGTGAATGCGTCATATCTAAGTTGTACTAGAATGATGTGGAGTACTTGTTGTAATCTAGGTCTGCACCCCTGCCCTTTTCCCTCTTTTACCCTATCCATCCATCGATTCTAACTCTTGTGGTTGCTTTCTTAGCTTATCCTCCATTTTTTCTATTCATTCAACATCATGACCCTGTCTGTCATTTCCTACTTTGCACCATTTTGTTTTCTTTCTTGAAAAAGGATCGCATGTTTTGGTTTGGGTTTCAAATGCATGTCATCATTTTGCCACTAATGGAAATATGCAGGTCCACCAAGTCTTTTATGCGCGTAGGAGACATCCAGGTCCAACAAGTCCTTTGTAAGCTCTACAAGCTTCCACAGAAAAAGGAAGCAAATCAAAGCAGTGCATTTCGGGCTTAGGATTTAAGCCAAATAGACAGGTCAAATCTTCAATGGTGGAGGTCCAACAGTCGACACAAATCAATGACTCTCATGCATTCAGAGTCTCAAACTCACGCGGGGTTTAATAGGATTGACTCCGTGTAATGACCCTAGTTGGATAAATGTTTAAGAAATTATAAAGTAAAACTAATTAGGGGATTAATTGTGTTAACAAGGTATTAATTAAACAAAGATGATTTAATTATATTAGTTAAGTAAGTTATTAATTAATTAAAGGATATAATAGTAATTAATTAATTAATAGTTTAACTACAAACTACATTTAATAACTTATGTAATGGATTTAATAGAATATGATATAAAATGGTTGCGTATACAACAAGGGATAACCTATGAATCCCGAGAAGATAAGACATTAAAGAAAGGGATAAGATATTAATGAAGGGGGGATAAGACATTAAAGAATGGGATAAGATATTAAAGGGGGAGATAAGGAAATTAATGAGGGGGGAGGAAAGTCGGTGAAGGAGGGATA
>SNQJ01S0074036.1:14311-26606 GCA_010110895.2 Picea sitchensis | reverse complement strand
GAAACCTTGTTCTGTCACTCCTAATTTTTCTTCCAATTATAGTTCATCCAATGCATGCATCACTTCATTCTCAGAGACAATAGCAGTTTCAATTGTTCAGTTCCATAATTATTTGGGTTGAATTAATAAGTGGTCTTCTGTGTGTGATAAGAACCACTCTTTTTGATTAAGTCTAGTGTGAAACACACATTGCTTTACTCCATGCAATGTTTTAGTTAAGTTTAATTTGTTCTACAATTAGTTATCCATAGTTAGGTCTCAGTTCCATACGAACGAGAACCCCTGCAACTTTGTTAAATATGCAGTCTTTGTATGTTTTGAGGGTTGGGAGTTTTCAAAAAAAAATATATCAATACATCAACCGGATCAACTGTTCGATACATGGATTAAAGTCTCTACCTGGTGAACATACTTTGATGACATTGTTTGTCTCCAAATCCATATGTGTTTCTTGTCTTGAATGCAGTTTTATTTGTGCGAAGTACATTTCTTTTCCTTCAACTATTGTTAAACTTGTCTTTTTTAATATGCAACATGTTATAACATCTATGCTTTGATGAAGATTTGTTGTTTGCAACATGTCGGAGTATTGTGTTTTGATACATGTTTAAAGTCCTGAAATGATATTTCAAGTACTAAACTTCTTACGGCAGATCATTCGATGATTGGTCTGTTGTTTCCCTCTGTTTTTATAATTTCATTGTTTTGTCATTTGTTTGCCACCAGCCATAAGGACCCTCATCCATATTATTTTTTCAAACCCAACCATGATTTTTTCTTGGTAGAACAACCTTCTAACCAACCCAAAAAAATTTAAAAGAAACAACCATTGCCTAGATTTTCCCTTTAGCAGTCAGGTGCAGACCTTAGGACCAACAATACCATCTACATCATCTCTAAGCCGTACTATCATGATGTGAATGCATCATATCTAAGTTGTACTGGCATTACGTGCATCATCTCTAAGTCGTACTGGCATTACGTGCATCATCTCTAAGTCGTACTAGCACGGTGTCGATGCACCATATCTAAGCTATACTAGCATGATGCGAGTCACCTTCATCATCTCTAAGTTGTAATAGCATGATTCCACTGCATCATATCTAAGATGTAATAGCATAATGCTACTGCATCATATCTAATATGTACTAGCATGATGCGACTCAGACATATGCATCATCTCTAAGTTGTACTAACATGATGATAATGCATCATATCTAAGTTGTACTAGCATGATGCATCTCAGGACATCTACATCATATCTAAGCTATACTAGCATTATGTTGAAGCATCATATCTAAGATTTACTAGCATGATATACATCAACAATATGTCAACCTGGACCATTCTCCACAGGGAGAATGTCTGTCCACCAACACACTGACTATCCATGATTCCATAGATTAACACTCCCTCCCAACCGAGGAAGTCATATCCTCCCTTTAAACCAAGTGAGAAATCTCCACGAGTCCTATCTTGTCCCTCAAGTATGCAAACTTTATCTTGGATAAAGGCTTCGTCAAAATATAAACTGTCTGCACATTGGTGGAGATGCACTGGAGAATCACTTCTCCCTTATGGAATTTATCACAGAGAAAATAGTACTTGATCTCAATGTGATTCAACCTATCATGGAACATGAGGTTCTCTTAAAGCTTCACATAGCTCTGATTATCGCAATATATCACAATCAAATCCAACACCTGATCAAATAGTCTAGAAACCAGCTTACGAAGCCATACTGCTTCCATACAAGCATCACAAGCTGCAATATACTATGCTTCTGTAGTACCGAGTGCAACACAATTTTGTTTCCTACTAGCCCATGATATCATAGCATATCCCAAACTGAAACATATACCATAMGTACTCTTTATGTYATTTGCACTCCCTTCCAAATCTAAATCAGTAAATCCATGTAGTCGTACATCATTGTTTGAGGAATATCTCAAACCATAGTTTAGCATCCCATGAAGATATCTCAACATATGCTTTGTAGCTATCCAATTCTCATATTTAGATTCCACCTGGAACTAGCTCAAGGTGTTCATATCAAATAAAAATGTCTGATCGGGTATTCACAAAATACATCAATGAGCCAATCAACTACCGATACAAGGACAAGTCTACTGGATCTGAATTAGAGTCTCTCAACTTCCTCATATCTGTCACCATGGGAGTTGCCATGGATTTACAATCCATCATCCCAAACTTGTGAAGGATCTTTAGAACATACTTCCTTTTCCCTAGGAATATTTCACCACCCTTCTGCCATACTTCTAGTCCCAAATAATAATGCATGAGACCAAGATCCTTCATATCGAATTCAGAGGCTAGATCCTTTTTACACTGAATAATGAGAGGTTCTGCACCTGTCAAAAACAAATCATCAACATATACTAGTAGGATCACATGTGCGTCATTCACAACCTTGTAATAAAGGTTTGGATCAACATAGCTCTTGGAAAATCCAAGTCTCATCAAGTAACTGTCAATTCGTGCATACCAAGATCTTGGAGCTTGCTTGAGTCCATACACGACCTTCTTTAATCTACATACATGGGTTTCTCTCGGGTGTACCTCAAAACCTCGAGGTTTCTCTATGTATACTTATTCCTCAATTAGTCCATTGATGAACGTGGTATTTACATCCATCTGATGTAAACTCCAACCCATGGATGCTGCAAGAGATATGATGGCTTTAATAGAGGTATATCTGGAAATTGGAACAAATGTATCATCATTATTAGTCTTCTCCCTCATGATGGGAGAACCTTCTAGCCATGAATCTAACCTTGTATTTATCGATACTGCCATCTATTGCATGCTTTATCTTGTAAACCCATTTTGAAGTTACTACCAACTTTCCTTTAGGTCTAGGCATAATTTCCCATACATCATTTTTCATGATGGATTGATATTCTTCCATCATAGCTCCCTTCCATTCTTTCTTCTTGACTGCTTCCTCAAAGGTGGAAGGTTTTGCATTGACAAGACTTGTCATGAGTGCCGCATAACTAGAGAATATTTTGGGCCTCTTACTTTCCCTGAAGGTGCCACTGGGAACTTTATGTCTTTCTACTTCTTGTAAGGTGGATTCTAGCCATGCTGGTCATTTTCTATTCTTGGGTACAACAACTGGTTCTACAGGTTCAAGTGGTTGGTCTGGTTCTTCACTGGGATGTTCTGGTGAACATGTAATTTCTTCCTTGGGGTCTTCATATTCTTCTTCATCATTGGAGTCTATGGAATCTTCTATAGATTTCTTGAAGGAAATCTTCCCATCAAAAGTGGCATCTCTTTTGATTTCAATCTTCTGTTTATTCGAGACATATATTCTATGAGATTTTGATGTATCACTATATCCAATGAATATGCCCTTCTTTCTTGATGGTTCCAACTTCTTCCTTTTGTCCTTGGGAACATGGATATAGACATGACACCCAAATATCCTTAAGTGTTCCACACTTCAATTCTTTCCAGAGAAGGCTTCTTCTGGAGTCATGTTCTTCCAATATACGATGAGGAATTCTATTCTGGATCTATAGAGCTCTCATAGTTGCTTCTCCCCATAGAAACATGGATAGATTATGGTCATTCATCATTGCCTTCACAAATTCTTCAATGGAACGGTTTTTTCTTTTTACCACACCATTTTGTTGAGGATTATGTGGGACAATTAGCTCCCTTTTAATCCAAACCACTTTACAAAAGGGAATGATCTCCTTGGAGGTGTACTCTCCTCCATTATCATATCTTATCGTCTTGATCTTCTTATTTGTCAAGGTTTCCACTTCAGATTTGAATTCTTCGAACTTTCCAAATGCTTCATCTTTCATCTTTATCAGGTACATCCAAGTCTTTCTTGAGAAGTCATATATGAACGTCACATAGTAAAGAGATCCTCCTAGAGACGTCACTGGCATAGGAACACATACATCTGAGTGTATTATATCCAAGATATCCTTGGATCTATTCTCACTACTTGGGAATGGATTCTTAATATTTTTCCCAAGTGCACATCCTCTGTAGATTCCTTTGTGTACTGATTGTAGTTCTAGTATGCCTACAACCATATGTTTTAGAGATGGCAATGCTTGATAATGAAGGAAAGCATACCTTCTATGCCATAACTCACTAGGATTGAGTTCATCATGTACAAGATATTGAGCATTCCGATCTAGGAGTTTATACAATCTTCCTTCATGTATCCCAATAACCCTAACATCTTCTATTTTTGAATCTTTAGACCATACACAAAATTTTCCATCGACAAAGGCTATTCTGTCTACTTTTTCTTCCAAGAAAGAAATACATACTAAATTCTTTTTTAAACCAGGAACATATAAAACATTGCTAAGATGAACATTGTTACCTAATTCCATTTTGATAGAAGATTTTCCCAATCCTTTGACTGCATAGGAGTTATTGTCTTCAAGTTCCACTTTATGAGAGGTTTCCTTTTCCTTCATGCTTGAGATATTTTCACAATCACCARTCATATGTCTTGAAGCTCCACTGTCAATCAACCACATGCCATATTCAAAGGATCCTGTAAGAGCTGAGTAGTAGAAGAAATMTGTTTCTTCATGCTTGGCTTTGTTTGAAGGTTCTTCATCATTAGYAGCTRACRCATGGTGTCTTTCCTTTCTCTTATTTTCTAGTTTAGGGAAATCCCTTTTGTAGTGGCCATAATAATGGMATCTATAACATTGTACCTTTGACATATCTCTCTTATTATCGAATTTTTTTCCTGAACCAAATCTTTTCTTACCTCCATGTCCCTTGAACTTTGTTGCATAGGCTTGAKCATCCTCTTCCTTTTGAGATMTTCCTTTTCAKTTTATCCTTGTCTCTTCTTGTGAGAAATAGGTCCAAAGTTCTTAAAGCATTGGAAACTCCTTCCTTGTGTTCATGCTTGCAGCAATTGCATCCCATGATCTAGAGAGACCATTGAGTGCAATATTCACAATTTCCTTTTCTGGAATAACTTCTTCAATGGATTGTAGTTGATCTATCAAATGAGAAATCCTTACAAAGTATGAGGCTACAATATCATCTTTAGTCATCTTTGTGTCACGAAGCTCATTCTTCAGACTCATCACTTGTCCAATATTTTTGACTACAAAAAAGTTAGTTATGGCATCATACATCTTCTTGGATGAGTCAAGATTGGATATGTAGGGTATCAAGTGATCTTTGATAGAGTACACAATGATACTCATAGAATTCATGTCATTTTCCTTAAACTTCTCCATTGCTGCAACGTTCTGAGGTTCATTTTATTTTCCTTCTTCAAACTGTGGTTCCACGATCTTGCCCTTCACGAAATCTAGAACCTTGTTCTTGGCAAGGATGATGTCAATCCTCGTATTTCATGCTCTAAAGTTTGAAGCTCCTTCTAGCTTGTTCTCTGACTTCATAGAGTAATTCATGACTTCCTTTGACTTTGAATTTGACCAATCAAACTTTGAATTTGACCAGTCAAACTTTGACTTTGACTAAAAAATTCAACCTTGATATTTTTTCTTACTGAGACTACCAAGAAGTGTGCTAGGATAAGGAACACTAGAATGTCCAATAATTATGTCAAACGTCTCACTTGAAGTGCCCAAAAAGTTATGTTAGGGTTTGCTGCAGCTGTAAGATCAGAAACCCTAGTTGTAGCTGCAACTGGTGCCACAAAAAGCTTAACAAAGAACTGGCACTTTACCTTCCAGTGGTTAGAATGTCCCGAAGTTGGTGTGGGCCCATGAATTGTTAATATGTGATCGTTTAACCATAGAAAATATCAACATATTGTCACCCAACCATAGGCATGCAAACACCCTCGAGCACTGTAACTTTGACATATAGATTAATTTTGAAAGAAGTACCAGATCCAATAGATAACCAAGAGAGAGCACACCTCTCTCTCAAATATAACGCACCAAGGAGAATGTCCAAAACCATAAACCAAGACCAAAAACCCAATTGTATTTGTTGCAGTTGCACTCCTCCTCTAGATTAGCGCACCACTAGACTTGTGTGAGCTTGTGAGTGATTTTGTTTCCAAATGAGCTCAAGCACCCTCTATTTATAGTGCTCCTTGTCAAATGTCTAGGATGAATACTTCTTTTAGAGGATAATACTTTAATATTAATTCTTTTATTGAGCTGACTTGTCTTCTAGGGTTTCTCTAGCTTCCGAAGTATTCTAATCTAGTCATAGGTTATACATGGAGGTCAATACCTCCCACAACTACCATAATATCAACATGTTCCCCTCCATCTCACTTGATTCCTTTAGTTTCTTCTCTCATCAATCACATTAAAGGCCGTGTGCCTAGGAGCTACAATGAATTTGATCGAAGAGGATCGTGAGCAATGGATTACAATGTCAAGTTGGGATATGTGCATCAATTGCATATATTTTCTCTTTCACCAAGGTCATCAATATGGAACAAGGTATGGCATCTAGATCGTCTATCCAAAATAGATATCTTATAACTCTAGTGCACGGGAAGGTGCTAACCGCTAATAATTCATAGAAGTGTGGGATACAAGGACCTTCTAAATGTACCCTTTGTCTTTATGAAACTGAATCGATTCAACATATCATTTTTGAATGTGAATATATATGTCAAGTTTGGAATTCAACATTTAATGGATTAGACCACAAATTTAGAAGGCCAGATTACTAGAAGAGTATGCTTATTCAATTTGGTAGCCTATATATTGGTTCTCTAAAGGACAAAATAGTCTTCAAAATAATGTAATTGGCATTGACTAAATATATATGTTTGAAACTTTGGCTAGCCCATAATATAGTAAAATTTAATCAAGAATTAGTCAAACCAAAAATGGTAGTGGTTAAAGATAAATATTTATTGGTAGAATATCTAACCTCCAGAGGAAACTAGCTCTTGGTAAATCAAAATATAAACAAGGATGAAGAGGAATTGTATCACCAGTTTCACATAAATCCTCAATCCATAGGTTCTAGAAAGGAAAATATCAGAATCAGATCAATCCGACAGCTTCAAATGAGCAATCAAGATTTTCAAAAGTGGATATCCAACTAGCGCTCCTCCATTTTATTCTTTGATGGAGCCTAAAAAAGGAATCATAGGGTGACAGGTGTGGGAGGGGTTATCATGAACCCTAGAGGAACAATCAAAATTTATTTTGCATGGGGTATTGGTATATCAACTAGTAACCAAGCAGAATCCTATGCTTTACTGCAAATCCTGAAGAACACCATCAACTCTTGCATTCAGAAGCTAATCGTGGTGGGGGTGTAGAAGGCCTTCATAAGTCATATGGTTATGAACACCACTCTAGCTGAAAATATCTTAGGATCAATTATAGATTGGGAAAAACAAGAAACAACTAAACTCTCTTGTGTCAATTTTTACCATGTGTTAAGGGAGAATAATTCCTTAGTGGATGATTTTTCTAATTGAGCCACTTCCTTAAAAGTGGGGGACATTGCTATTAATGGAAAGGTATATAAACAACCTATTCATTGACATTATAATGGAGAACAAGGAATGTATCAATAAATTAAGGAGACACATGACATATAGTAAGAAAGGCTTGTCATATGGCAGAGCAAGTAATGATAAGAGACTCAAGCCATCCTTTTGTATTCCTAGACACTTAACTCCACATGTATTTGAACTTATGGAAGGAAATTTTCCCTCAGTGTTGTGGTATTATGGATCTACTGTTTGGATTTCCTATGTGGACACTTTGGTCTATAGGTCTAGGAATTAATTTAATGAGTTTTGACATTTTGGTCTAGCTTGCATGTGTGTTTTTGGTCTTCTTCTAGAATTCAGGCAAGCTACCACCCCTATTTCCTTCTTATTATGAAGGGATTTCAATTACTGGGTTTGTTTCAAGTTTTAGTTCTAGGGATAATGTTCTTTATTTAGACTCTCCTATAGGGAGACCTGTGTTTCCTCTGTATGATTTTTATTTATCTTTGAGAGGGTCTGTCTTTTTGGATGTGTGCTATTTCAATTTTGATTCATGTCCAAGTCGATTAGGGGACTTATGGGGGTGGAAGGATATTCCTTTATTTCTCTTAATCTTAGGGAGGTTTGATTCCACTTGGTTTAATTTGTCTTAAGGAAAATGAAGTTAATCTCTCGACTCCTTGTTTTCATTGTCAAACATCCTGTTTATTTCACATAGAGATACTTTGTATGTTGATTGCTTGGATTGCACAAAGTATAATCAGACTCTATTATGGGCTTCGAGGGATTCAAAGGTGAAGAAAATGCATGGATTTGTAGGAAACATTGAGACTTAAAAATTGAATAGGACCTTGGACTGTTATAGTTCTCAAATGGATTACAAGGATATGCAAGAGATTAGACATGCTTTGAGGAATCATGAGGAGGCTATGCAGAGAAACAAATTTTCAATCTTCATAGAAGATACAACAAAAATGCGTGAGCATGAACTTTAGGGAACTACCCAAATTTAAACCATCACGGGTACTGATGGGATTGAGTTTTGGCATGATTATATCACCTTTTTCCTTTTATTTCCATACTACACTATTCCCTTTTTACCTTCTTCTAACTGTAACTATACCCATTTTAGTTCGAAACCCACTCAGGTACAATTTTCTCTATTCATATGCCATTTTAATGTTGTATTGCATTTGGTAGAAACAGTTTCTTTAATTCCTAACTTGCAGATGAGTTGCTACAAATTGGATTCCTGCTATAGAAGTCAAAGCAATAGTATGCTGCGGAAATGACATACTACTACAGATTTATAAGTAATATTATTTGATATAGATCCGTGCAATTTAATGTTGCATAACAAGTGTTGCAAATCGTAATTTTCAAGAGCAATGCTACAAATCCCATCATCAAAACCATGGCCATGAGTTTGAGTTAGCAAGAATGCCACCTGTCACCTATTGTGAGTTTCCCAATATCATGCATTGATTTCTTAGTTGTTATAGAACCACATATTATCAATAGAACCTTCTATGTGATTCGAGTAATTCGTTGCAGGATTGTGATGATGAATGCATATAAGACTCTGGCTGCAATTATGAAGCATATTTAGAAGTATTTACACTTTTCTATATTCCAACGACTAATCCAGTTGCACAATTATCCTAAATACTATATTTTATTACTATTGTAACTAGTTTTAATCAGATACTCTATTTCATTCAATGATTGTAACAGACTCTAGTAGCCACTTGAAGAATCAATGATTCTTCAAGTGTGTTGCTCTTTAATTACAATTTAACAAGTTATTAATCAATTGAGCTAGGGGAGATACACTTTTCTTTAGATAGAAAAGAGAGATAGATAGAGGGGAAAGTAGGAAAGGAAAGGAAAGGAAAGGAAAGGAAAAGAAGAGATAGAGTATTGTTGTAACTTGCATTTTCTGAATACAAATATAATTTCTTGGTTTTGTGTATGATAAGTTGATTATTGAAGTAGATTAGGAACTATATGTTGGGTTGTTATATTCTTTGCAGTGAAAATTCGAAGGTCGAAGTGATTGACCAGGAAAATTCAAAGTTGTAGTGATCAAAAATAAGTCGAGAAGTCAGCTGACAATATGTCGTCAGGAGGCTGAGTGGAAATTGAATGAAGAACTATTGGAGTTCGAGTGGTATTCGACTAAAACAAAATCCCGAGATTAGCGAGATTTATAGCCAATGATCTGCATGTATCTATAACAGTTTTTGGTTGGCATGATTTAAGGTTTTGCATACTATAAAGCATATAAATAAGGCATTTTGTAATACTATAATCGTTAATTGTTAATCTTTGATGTTCATGTTAATGTTTTAGTATAAGGTTACTGGCCATGTAGATGTAAGCCAAATTGGCTACAATGTTGTTCTTGATAAGTGCAAGAGAGTATGATGGTGATTATGTCTTAGGTGTAGACCAAGGTTAGTCATGTAACTCTTTGTTTTGACTGAATAAGACAACATGAGAGTAAGATGCTCAAGGAATGCTATTTTTCCCGTTTGGATTTCCAGGGTAAAATATCTATGTACTGTGTGATTGTTCTATGATTTAATTTTTGGATTAAATATTTGTTCTCCTTTCCTAGAAGGTTTAGAGTTGAATTCTATTTCCTAACATGTGGTACCAGAGCTTAGGTTTCTAAACCTTGAATGTGAGCTAAACCCCAGGTCTAGTGAGAATTGCAAGTCAAATATATTTAAAGTTGTGCTTGAAAGAATGGAAAATAGTTCGAGGATAGAGATAGAAAAATTCAATGGCCAAATGTTTTAGCTTTGGAAGCTTAAAATTGAATGTCTCCTTGTAGATCGAAAACAATGGGCAGTGGTTCCTAGTCACAATTCCGACAAGCATGTTGAGGGAAGAATGGGAGAAAATTTAAAGAAGGGAAGGGAGTACAATATGATTGTGTCTTGTAGATTTAGTGTTGTTGAATGTCTCAGGTGAAGACTCAGCCAAGAAGATGTGGGACAAGTTGGGAAGCTTGCACCCATCAAAATCCMTAGTAAATAAGMTATTCCTTAGAAAGAAACTGTATCTTCTGAGGATGGGTGATGGGATCTCACTAAGTAAGCATTTAAATGCATTCAATACTATAATAAGACAGTTATCATCTATAGATATTAAAATCACCATGGAGGAGAAATGTATTATCCTATTATGTTCTTTTTCAAACTCATAGGATAGCTTAGTCTTGGTTATAGGGAGTAATTCAACCACACTAGTTCTAGAAGACATGGTTGCATCTATATTATCAGAAGAAATGAGACAAAATAATATGGAATGATTGACCAAATATGCCTTAATGGTGAGAGGTTATGCAGTCAATAAAGATAAGGGTAAATTCTCTGGTAGAAATTCTAAGTCGAAGGGTAGATGTAAATCCCTAGTTTAGTTGACAAGAAGATGTTAGAAATGTAGTAAAGTTTGGTATTACAAAAGGGACTACAAGTCAAAGATGATAGAATTCAGTAAAAGATCCGATGAGAAGAGTTTGACTGGGAGAAGGACTACTCTGGATAAAGGAGGTAATGTGTACCTAGTGTCGACCACTACATAGTCGAATCAAGATGTTTAGTTGATTGACTCAGGAGAATCCTTTCATACGACACCTCACAGATATTGGTTTTGTGAATATGAGAGATATGAAGGGGGAGATGTATTCTTGGGGGATGAATCAACAACCAAGATTTTTGGACGGGGAAGAGTCCGACTAATACTATAGGATGGGAGGAGTAGAACCCTTCTAGGTGTGTTACATATTTAGGGTTTGGTAATAAACTTGATATCTATCAACAATATGAGTGATTCATGAGTGCACACTCTATTTCAGAAGGACACATGCAAAATGGTTAAGGAAGTGAAGGTCTTAATGAAAGGAGTTTGGATTGGAACCCTAGACAAGTTGTTAGGGAATTTCAAGTTGACTGGATGCAACAACATTATTGTTCCTGAAGTTGACTCAACTTCGACTCAACCCAACTCATCTCAGGTTGATTCAATTCAAACCAACTCAAAGGCACTTTGTCAAGTTGACTCGACCATGTTATGGCAACAGAGTATGGGACACATTAGAGAAAAATGGCTTCAAGCTATGCCCAACAAAGGTATGGTCAAAGGTTTTCCTGAGTGTAATTTGGAGGTCGATTTTTGTGAGCATTGCATATATGGAAAAAAAATCAGGTTAGGTTCCCATCTAGAGAAACAAGGGAAAAGTGGATTCTAGAATTGGTTCATAGTGATGTGTTTGGGCATGTAAAAATCCCTTCACTTGGTGGTTTCTTGAATTATGTCTCCTTCGTAGATGATTTTTTGAGGAAGACATGGATATATTTCCTAAGGAAGAAATCATAGGTTTCAAGAAATTTAAAGAGTTTAAATCTCTTGTAAAAAATAAGATAGATAAGAAGATCAAGGTTGTGAGAACTAACAATGGTGGTGAATTATGTGGAAATGATTTTGATTAGTTTTGTAAGCAGTGTGGCATAAAACGCCAAAATACCACACCATATACCCCACAAAAAAAATGGAGTCACTGAGATAATGAACATAACGTTGATGGAAAAGGTAAGGAGCATGCTCAATGGTGCCGGGATCATATAAGAATTCTAGGCAGAGGCAGTCGACGATGAAAAATATTTGGTAAATAGGTCTCCTTCGTCGACGCTATTCGACACATGTAACACCCTATTTCCCCCAGTTTGTAAAACTAACTGGACTAGGCAGAACTGTGGCAAATTCAGAAATGTGAATATGTGATGTGAATGGACCTTGTGGAAAAGGTCGATGAATGTGAATAAC